>VXBI01012889.1:619902-716609 GCA_013397375.1 Toxostoma redivivum
AAAAAAACAACACCAACTCATGTAAAAACCAAAAATAACTAACGCAACTTTCACCTTACTAGCAAGAGACCTGTTAGCATTCCCTATTCCAAAATAAACTCCCAGTTCTGTGTTGGCTAAAAAACTGCTGGCATGCCTTGGACTTGGTAGAACCAGAAAAGATGGAAAAAACTGTTAATTTTAATTTGTACCTAGGGAGACAATAGACCCCATTCAAGAATGCTGAACTGATATGGCTATCTTGAAAAAGAAACAAACACAAGCACTGAATTTCATTAATTTACCACAGCACAAGAATAAGACAATGTTATAGGAACACAGCACACTTCCTGATTTTTAAAAGGCCATTCACTCACTAGTGTATTTTGCTGGGCAGTGACACAACAGAAGCACTGAACATTCGTGACTTCCAGAATTCTCACGGCCACTCACATCAAAAACAAACAGTGTACGTTATGTCTCTACTCACATTTACTCAGTGCAAGCTATCACAGGCAAGAATTATAGAAGAAAATCAGCTTGAGGTTTTTACTTTGGGCCTTTACGCAGCTGATTTCATACACGGCCTACTCATTCGAGCTTTAGAGCAAAATCACGCAGAGCAGCCTGCTCTCAGTCAGTTCGTTCAGGGATGTTAACTGAGGGAAGAAAGGCAGCTCGGCCGGCTCTCGCCGGGTGCGGGGAGGAGCTCACCTGATGCCCTTGGCGCGGAGAACCAGGCGCGTCCGCTGCGCGTAGGGGCAGAAGCGCATGCTGTAGAGCCGGAGCAGCCCCGCGGGCACGGGGCCCGGCGCCGCGCTACCTGCGGGGACAGCAGGGGAGAGGGGCTGTCACCACCGGCACCCACCCAGCCGGGGAGCGCTGCCGGCCCCCGCCGCTTACCCTTGCCCAGGCTNGAGAGCTTTCCCGATGTTGTTTCCCTGAGCTGGTCGCCGTCCCCTGCCAGCTGGGACAGGCACTGTTCAGCTGCTCTCTCTGTCTTCGTTTACAAATAACTGCACAACCACCGCTGGCATTGCCGTGAAAATAGGGCAGCCACGGCCCAGCTCCACCTCACGGGCCAGGTGCATTTATAAGCAGTACCTCAAGCAGCTGCTGAGGTACCAGGTTCCCCTCAGTGTCTCCTCCACCTACGACCCTCCAAAACCCGATCCAGCCCCACCTTGAGGGCAACAAGGCGGGTTTCTCTCTCCTGCAGCTGTTCTGCTTCATGATAAAAACCCCAAGAAGAGACAGTAACCTGACAGACAAGAGGGCATAGCAAAAGTTAGATTTAACTTAATTACTACAGTGCCATTATAGAGGGATTCATGCTTGCTTCTGCAAACAGGATCTTTGTGGGAGTATCAGTGCATGCACAGAGCAAAAGAAAGACCCAAAGTACAGATTTAAGCCTTTGTCATCCCTTTGCTCCCTCTTCACTCGAGATTAGGGCCTTCCTTGTACCAGCATTCCTTGGAGTATAATAATGGAAATGGAAGTGTTTCCCTCCTAATGATTTTCACACATTCACACAGTGTCCAAGTTGATCTCTGACAGAGAGATGAAGTGATTCCCTTCCTGTGGCTCCACACACCAATCTTCAGGCTGGCACTGTACATTAATAGGAAACAGCACATTTGTAGGGACCAGTGGGCTGGCACAGCTCTTGCCAAGGGGAGGGAAAATCCTGGCCTTCCTGGCAATGTATACCCTCTACAAATGCAAACCCCCAAGGCTGATAGAGCATTCTCCAGTCTCATCAGTGGATCTGTACTTGCACAGGGGGGCAAGTCCTATCTGTTTCAGTTTTGTCACTGGAGTTGGGCCTCAGACACCAGATCACAAAGACTAATATTTTCTGTGGTGATGTCACCTGCAGATAAACACCAAGACGGTCACTAGTAACATAACCATGACCTTGACACCATTATCCATTGTAATGGACGAACATGATTTTTGGTTGAGTCACTGCTGCTTGATTATATATATTAAGCAGTTCAGCACAGAAAGGGAGTGGTAATGTGTTGCACAAGTCTGCCATGCCCTTAGGCAAACAGAACCTGTACATAAGGTGCTCTTTCCCAACAAAATAATTTCTCCTACCATAAAAATTACAGTGTTAGAGGACATAGTTCTTATTCCTCTAAGTACCTATCCTTAGTAAAGACTCAGCAACATTTTGGGTGATGAAAAATAGAGAAAATTAATTTGAAATTTCTCATAGCCATTATGAAACACACAGGCAGTCTGCTAACTCACAGCCTGAAGACAGGCATGTAGGAACTCAAACCAGCATCACAAGACCCACATGCTACAATAGGCCCTCAGAAGCACCAAAGAAAATAAACCCACTTCCTCATTCTCTCCTGGTGTTGCCTAGCACGCAGAGTGCTTGTGGAGACAAGAGACGAGGAATGGGCTTGTCCTGCTGCCTCTGGACAGAAATGTCACTCTCCATTCATTGCTCTCTAGCACTGGGAGTGCTAGAGAATTGCATCAGAGTTGCAAAACTGCACACTGCCACTGTACAGGGAAGTAACAGCAAGCTAAGACAAACAACACACTATAAAAACAATCCTCCCTTAGGAAGGAAATCTATTTTTTTAAACACTTGGAGGTTCTTAACTGTGTTACCAGGCTAAAAGCGTCAAATACAGAGGGAAAGGTTGCAGATATACTTTCTCTTCTTTCCTGCGGAAATTTCTCCTCAGCTTGCTCGGAAGCTTCAGGAACCTTATTGTACACAATCTAAGAAGAACTTTTTAGCCTTACAGAATTACAGAATCATCAAGGTTGGAAGAGACATTCAAGATCATCAAGTCTTACTGTCATCCCTAAACCACATCACCCAGCACCAAATCCAGAGCCCTCCTGAACACCTTTAGGGACAGTGACTTCAGAAAGAGATGAGACGAATGGGAAAATAGGTACACCTGTTCTGCAAAGAGACGGGCAGATAGCACTGGACCAGGTGCAGGGACACACAGGGTAACCAAGAGACAGAACCCACAGTCTCTCGATGCACTCCTACACTTGATTCAGTACCTGCTTCTTAGACTTAGTAGCAATGACTGCCCAGGTTAAAGGGCCGCAGATAGGGGCAGAACTACCCCATCTTATCAATAAATACAGCGACAACAACCTCCCCCAGAGTCCACTCCTCAGGGGAGAGGACATATATCCCCGACTGGGCTATTAAATACCTGCCCGTGCTCATTGATTGGCTGGCGCAGGGACGCGGGCCAATCAGCTGCGTGCTCCGAGCCCGGCCAATGGCAGGTGCGGTTGCTGTTGCCGGGCTGTGGGGGTCCCGCGGCGGTGGCGATGGCGGCGGGGCCGGGTGCAGAGGGACCCGGCATGGAGGGACCCTGCCGCCCTGCGGAGGCCGAGCTGGAAGTGAGGTGGGGGCAGCCGGCACAGCCCCCACACGCTCCTGAGCCGGGGTGGGGTGCGCGGTGTCCTACGCTGTGCTCACCCCGCGGCGGCTCCGGGAACAGGGCGGTCAGACAGGGAGAGGAAGGGAGGCAGCGCTGCCGGGGTCTGTGAGGGCAGCGCGGCGGGACAGGGAAAGAAGCACGGGTACAGATGACAGGCTCACGTAATCGGGCCGGGGTCAGGGAACCACGGTGGTCATCTGGGCCAACCTCCGTGCTCAGGAGGGTCATCCCAGAGCATGGTGCATGGGATTACATCCCGACGGTTCTGGAAGAGCTTCAGTGAGGGAGACTCCATAGCCTGTCTGAAAAAAACTGTTCCAGTGCGTGGTCGCTCGCACAGTAAAGAAGTTATTTGTCTGTCTGTCTATCTATCTATCTATCTATCTATCTATCTAATCTCTTTTGTATATACCAGCCTGCATCCTTGTCCTCTTAGGCCTTTACTGGATGTATAAGAATGATAAATTGCACTGTCACCCCCATTAATTTATCCCTGCATACAAGTTTTCTGGATTCCATTTTACCTCCACAAATAAGTTGGAAATACTTCATTTGCACTGATTCAGACCTAATGTTGCAGAAAAGCACAGAGCTAATTCTGTAAGCATGTTCAGAGAGGTTGCATATGCCATGGCACCCCATACAACCTGTTCTTGTATGAAGGAAGGCCCAGAAAAACATTATCAGCTGAAATATCTCCTCTGTTGCCATGGCTTTCAGTTCATCTCCATAAGCACGTTGTCAGTGCTCCCACTCCTCTCTGGCTCCTCTTGACTCCTATGTAGCAAAAGAAACTAAGAGCAGAAACTCCTCAGAAAAGATAATGGGAAGTTATTGCTGGACAAAATTTATCTCAAGACCAGTAATTTTAAAGTGTTCCTAAGAATGAGAGTGCTGAGGCTTTAGTACCATCTTCTCTGAAGACTACAAAGGATCAGCAACTTAGCTGATTTTATGACTGATGTTTGTGAAAGGAGTGTAAAAATGCTTCTGGTCATTGCAGAGAACAAAGGTGCTCTCCCAGTCAAATTCTCTGATTTGGAAAAAGAGCAGAGATGGGATGTTTCTGAATGATATTTCAAAGAGGATGCTAGCAGCAGTGTTGTACACAGAGTGTATCTTTTATACTGCTGTGACTTTCCTGCCATGGCACCAGCAGGCTAAACTCATATCCTCACTTGGTAGTAAATGCAAATCCCTTTGGTAAGACAGCCCTGATGTTTGTCCACACACTTTTTGAAAAGTAAAAACATCTGCAAGCAGTTACAAATTTGTTGACATGTTGTAAGTTCATAAACAGAGTCCTCTTCAGTAATTTATTTCAGTTCTTGTGTAACACATCCTGTTTACATTCCAGAGTTTTACTATGTTGAAGAACTGGAGTCTTTAAAGCAGAACAGTCCTCATGGTTTGCTTCATATAAACAGAAGCTGTACCTTTATATTTTTTTATTTTATGTGTATGAGATGAACTATGAAAGTGCAAAAAGGTTAAGCAAACACAATTGGGTCCCAATTATAGATCGTACCCATGCAATTCTTTCGAATAAAGTTATACTCTTTGCTGGGATATGTGACTACAAAACCAGAGCCTGTGAACTTTGCCAGCTTTATTTTTAGTGAAAACTGAAATAAGTAAAAGCATCTCTCCGTGTTCTTATGCCAGTCCTTTGTGCTCCATCTGGGTAAGATTGACCGTATGTTTTTGGAAATGCTGAACTAGTGACTCATAATACCAGATTTTAGTTGTTGTGGTTTTGCAACACTGGTATGAGGATGAGTCTAACAAATCCCAATTATCAATTCAGTGTAACTTAGGCTACATCATTCTCTTCGGCACAGTATTTTGAGAAATGTGTGTCTGATTAATGTTTTAACATTCAGTTGCTATTTTTTCAGTTGGGTTCAGGGATTCTCAAACAAGAACTTGGCCTTTGTCAACAATCAAACTGTCTGCTACCCTTGTGGTAGTTACATCCTCTTCCTGGACATCAAAACAAAGAAGACAAGAGCAGTGCAGTGTCAGACTGGCCAGGTGGGAGCCTTTGCAGCAAATGCCAACAGTCAAGTGGTGGCCTTTTCCGACCGGAAGCTGAATCCCCTCATACACATCTACACTTTTCCAGAGCTGAGTAAACTGACAGAATTAAAAGGTAGTGATGTGGTAACCCTCATCATCATAATTTCATTAAAACAATACTTTATTCAACAGTTTCTGACTTTGTGGGGCTTTTTTATGAGACTTAGAAAACAGGGACTGTCCCTGTGACAGGACACGTCACAGAGAACTGTCTCATGAAGAGATTCATGGAAAGCACTGAAAGGAATTTTCCACTGCACTATTTCTATTTAGGTTTAAGCTAGGGAGGAATATGACCATACATAGTGAAGTTAATTTAAAAGGAAAAGAAAAGGAGTTAAACAGAATTAGTTTTAGGAAAATGTAGTTAAAATAAGCAATAAAATCATACTGCAGTAGACTCCCAAGAAGACTGCTGAAAGTCAGATGAGAAATACAGGATGTGAGGGATGAGGGTTCTTGCAGTTAAACTTTGGAGTCCAGGATCTAATGTATTTTTTGGCCTGCTTCATGTAATTTCACTCCTTGGTTTAGCTGCTTACCCTATTCATGTTTCAGTTCCCTTGCTATTTAAATAAGGATCATGATACTTGCTTTTTCATGTATATAAATAGAATTATGAATGCAAAGGATTTATTGGGACTTGAGGAAAAATGCTTTACAATTTCAAGGTATTATTGGAAAGGAAACTGAAAAAATTCCAAGCAGTGATACATAGGGAACATTTCTATGATCAAATCAAAGGAATAATCTGCAATGAAGCAAAGAAATCAAGGGCCTGAAGAATATTTAAAGAGTTAAAATGGATATAAAGGAAGTGAGAAGAGTATGTGTGGTACTATAAAATAAAATCTGAGACAATCAAAGACCATGTTCTTTATTTTTACTTTTCAGGTGATGTTCAGCTGGACTATACCTTACTTGCATTTAGTTTTACAGGCCCATATCTGGCCAGTTACTCTTCAATCCCAGAGTTTGTTCTTTCAGTATGGTAAGAGTAAAAAAAATTACCTTACACCATTTGTATTTTATTCGTATTTTTATGTGACTACTGTTGTAGCATAGATTAAGCTAACAAATGTGGAACACATACCGGTTGCTTTAATCTTTTTTTTTTTTTCCTAACTGATCGTTGTCTGCAAACTTTCTGTACCAAAATTGCTGTTTATTTTCTAGTATTAGTAGAAACTAGTCAAAATGGCTGTTAGCTGAAGCAAAGTTATCTTTAACCTTCTTCCAAATTTTGTTTTTTGGAGTGTTTCCAGAGCCTCCAGCATCAGTTAATTATCTGTTCACTGTTGGAAGTTGAGCACCATGCTGTTTGTGGAAGAAAGTTGCCTGCTGAAGAGAGGAAAAGGGTTCTAAAGCTGATTTGCACTGGTTTCTCCCCCTGGACTGTTCAGTGGTCCTCTTAATTACTTTTGCTTGATCTTAGTTCTGGTTTATAATTTTGCTCAGTGATTACACTAACTTGGATCACTGGGTTAGATCATAATTTTCTACTCATTGATGTGAAATATTATATAATGAAATGCAGATACAGAAAAGCAGAATATTTAATATTTTAATTGTACTGTAAAATACTGTCCTGCTTTTGCCTCCATTGCCAGCAAGCTCCCATTGACTTATGGGACAAGTGGAGTCTGAGCATTTCAAAATAAGTGGGGAGGGTGGAGTAGGAGAAAGGCAAGCAAGGACATTTAAGGAATAGTCTATATAGTCTCAGTTTATTTATGATCTTTTCCTCTACAATTATAAGTGAAGATGCAGAAACTCCTAGAATTTCATAGTAATGAGAGTACATAGTATTACAGATGCCTCTTCTTTATCCCTTCTGAAGAAAAATAATGTTTGCTGTGAACTCTGCTCATAGACAATAGTTCAAGAAGGATGCCTGTGAATATCACGCTGGAAACCAACAAAGGCTCACTGGCCTGACAGCTGACACACTTGTCACCTACAGAAGTAACACACGTGGTCCAATGTGTTCATTGCTCTTAAACAAAAATGCATCATCCTGAAAGACTTCTCTAGATTGTTCTTAAAACCAAAAATACCTAGAAATGTTTAAATGCTTTAAAGTAGTAATTTCCAAGGCCAGGCAATTTTAACCAGTTTGTATCAGCATGTTACAACTATCAGCAGGTAATTGTCATAAAAACCATCTTAAGTCACAAAGAATTTAATAACAAAATACAATTACATTAGAATATTAAGCTTAGAATGTGTAATAATTTGAACAGAGGTGGTGAATTTACTGTGAAATCAGGACCTTCCTTTTTGTGATTGGATTATCTTGTGCATTCATTGAAGATATGTGTGTGTATAGGTGTCAGAAATCTCAGTGTTGAGCATTAGATGTCATGACTTTATGAGAATTGCACAGCCCCAGTACTTTAAGCAGCTACGTTGGAATCAGAGGTATAAGAGATGTTTTGAAAGATGTCAGTCAAAATATAATGAGCTTGTGGATAACTAAAAGCTTTCATCTTCATAACTAAAGTCTTTCATCTGAGATATTGTATCCCTAATATTTATTCTTTTCTGTTCAAAGGAGAAACTTAAATGTCAGATTCCTTTTCACATACATGTTCCATTATAGTTTCAGATCTTAGTAAATTATCTACTATAAAACCTCTTGGTGTTACCTGGTAGGCATAAGGCAAGAACATGCTGAAAGATCTTTAGAAACCAAGATATGCTGATAAGTTTAAAAGTCAGAATTGTAGTTTATAGCTTCCTGTAATTTTAATGAGGGCTACTGCATATGTGTGAATAATTCCCATTTTTTGCGCATGCTATAAATGTTAACCATTGTTTGCTTCGTGATCATTTCTGTGAGTGAATTTATTACAGCCAGACTAAGGGATTATACTGAATCCATTTACAGCAATGTATGCATTTTAGATTTCTCCTCTCAGCAATAATGACAAATACCAGCTCTATAAATGTTGTTTAGATTAACAGTCAGATAGATTGTCCAATAAATTAGGAAACAGTTTTAACCATTTT
Organism: Toxostoma redivivum; assembly: GCA_013397375.1. Classification (NCBI taxonomy): domain Eukaryota; kingdom Metazoa; phylum Chordata; class Aves; order Passeriformes; family Mimidae; genus Toxostoma; species Toxostoma redivivum. The sequence goes on from VXBI01012889.1 coordinate 628,413, forward strand.
CTTCAAATGATGTTAATCAGTTTTTAGATAGCACCTAAAAGTGCAAATGCCATCAAACATTAATCTGAATATTGAAAAATATGCAAATTAGAGGAGGAGAATATAAAATAGGTTATACTGGACAGAAGAAAAGTCAGCAGAGAATAGATTCCCAAGCTTCTGTTAGCTACACATAACAGCCTCACACAGCCTCTGCCCTGGCTTGTGCCCAAGTTGGTTAATGCAGCTATAGCTTGTATGTCTGCACTCCCAACACAATTACTGTATTACCTAGGTAATTAATCCACAGATAATCACAGACTGAATGTGGTTGGCTTCCTCATTATCATACCTTCCAGCTGCAAGTATTAGAGTCATTATGTTACAGATTGCAAAAGCAAGGCTGGGGTGCTGAAGAGTTAATTGTTTGGGCCTATTTTAATAGTTACTGATGGAGCTAATGAAAAAAAAATCCATTTCTCATGACCATTGGTCTTTTCACAAAAGGGAATGCCTGATAATGTTTCTAAATTGTCGGTTTTGCAATCATTTTCTAGCAGTAATAATTTTATGTGTGGCTAATTAACCACATCCTTTTTATTCTTAAGAGGATCTTACTTGTTTGACAGCAGAAATTTTTTGTCAGTGACAAAATACTTGTTTTCCAAACTGGATCTTGAACATCAGTCCTAATCACATCCAGACCTTTGCCTTCAGTGTTTTAATGGATTTGATTTTCTTTTATTCTCCTTAATGAAGGAACTGGCAAGAAAAGATACTCCTGTGCAGTGAGTCTCAGCCAGGGCTTACGGGAGTCTCTCTGAGTTTCAATCCCATGAATTGGCAGCAGCTGTGTTTTGTTGCTGAGAGCTCCGTTACCATCTGGCGCATTGAAAGGAGCAAGGACGAGCATCACCTGACACGACAGTGAGTGCAACACCCCTCAGGCTAAGAGCAACATCTACAAGTGTATTTTAATAACAAACACGAGCAACATACATCTATTTGCAAGTGATTTAGTCCCACTTAGTTCACCTAGCAATTGCAGTCAGTAATTGCTAAATCACAACCACTGTAAATCTGTCTAGTCAATCAAGTGAATTAAATTTTTTATTTCATCTCTTACTACTCACACAACCAGATTATGCACACCATGAAGCTAATACTAATCAGCTGCTTTGGCAGCCTTGGTCAAAGGCTTTGTGACTGAATAAAGATAGTGCCTAGACTGCTTTTCTGTAAATGGCTATGTTGAGCATTGCTTTTGTAGCTATGAAACCATCAAATTTGAATAAATTTTTTCCTTGTAAGCATAGTTAAACAATGTCTTGCTATAATCACAAATTGTACCAAAAGCAGTATCAGTTTTTGATGTGATTTCCAACTTCTGTGACTAATTTATAGGTCCAGAGAGGATGGCTCTGTCAATGCAATTCATTGAGCACAGCAAAACTAGAATTTATTTATGGCAAAATACTTTTTGAGGTTGGTATAAAAGTAGCATGTATCACTCAAGTTGGAGTCATTGATGTATAAAACCTATGCTTTGACATAGCAGCTACTCTACCATTCCCAATTGTGTTTAATCTCATTAACTATTAATGTAATCAGCATATTGCCACTTACACAGTTACACTAATGAAAGTATAAACAAGGCCTTAGTTTGTGATCTGAAAAAAATACCAAAGGGTTTTGTGCCTTTTGGCATTACAAAATGCATGTGTAAATACATAGGCATACTCATTTTTCCTCCGTTACTTTTGCAGAAAAAAGCCCATTTTGAAAACAGCTTCTCCGTTATGTATCAGCATTTACCTTTCATATTTCTTCTCCTCAGACTGTGTCTTTTGCCTTTTCACAGCCCTGTGGAACTCCCCGATGATCAGGGGGCTGTGAGTCCTCATGAGGATTTGTTTTTCCCACCTTCTCGTAATGATGATCCATACTATGGCCCTGATTTGCCAGTTTCAGCCATTGCTGGACTGGAAGGAGATGAAGCAGAAACCTTTGTGGTACTTATTGAATTTTTTTCCTTTTTACTATTCTAAGTCATTATACTTTCTATACAAATAGATGTTAATATATTTGTAATTCTAATGCTTATTAAATAGGTACAACCCACTGAATGGATTTGTTACCTCAACAATATTTTTGAAATCCATTTTGCCAGGAGACTGAGAAGGCACAATGCTGCTGCCTAGTGCAGTACAGTGTTGAGATGTCTGACATAGGTCTTAGCATATATCTGTGCAGAGGAGGTTTGAATCTGTATCCCAGAAGCAGTATGAAGTGTGTCAGCATTTAACTGTGCCCAAGATAAGATGACCTGCTGAAAACTTGAAAACATATTCCCATGCTAAACTGATAGTAACCCTCACGTATCCTTACTTCCCTTTGGGATTGCTTTCTTTTTGATGTTGAAAATGTCTCAAGCTATGGAAACACTGAAGGCTTTTTTCCAGACAGCAACCCCTGCTTCTGGAATACATTCCCATACCACTCTAAGTGTTGGACCTTGCCATTTGTCTCACTTGTATTCGATTATTTGCTTTTTATCCTCCCTTGAGGTGCTTCTTTTTAGAAGCCTCAAAAGTGTTCTTATTTTGTTTGAAATTTACTGTCTTGTGAACCTCTTCTTTTCATTGCCTCATGCTTTCACAATGGTAGAGGTTTTTGCCTGTATAACTGGTTTTCTATGGTTTTCAGGACAATCAAGAACTATAAAAAATATCCTTTATTGATTCTAAATGCATGTGAGCTGTTCATACTTGAAATCACTTAGAACATAGAAAGTGAAGATAATACATGCTCATCTGGGGCCTTGCCATTTTCTTCTGCCTTACTGCCTCTTAGGTTATGTGCAGAAAATGAACTCTGCAAATCCTACTTTGTTCTTTATTCTGTAAAATCAATTACAAGAGGTGTTGGAGAAAAAGCAGTTCCTGTATTAGGTTTGTGAGGCTCAATAGAATTTGTCCCTGAATGGATGTCATTCTGTTCAGTAGTAGTAGGTTCTTATGCTTGAACTTGCAGAACCATGTTGTGAACTATTCCACATGGAAAAGTTTGTGCTTTCAGCCATACTAGATATATATACTAAAGATCTCTATAGAATCATTGCATTCCCAGCTGACTCAAAAAAACCTAGATTTCTTTTTAGCACCTTCGATGTGATTATGTTCTCTTTATCCATAAAAAGATTTCTGGAGTAAGAGTAAACTGTTTTAATAGTCAAAATAATTGAAGATTTCCTTTTCTTTCAAACTATGTGGTAAATATTTTATTTATGACAGTTATTTACTGCCCAGTTTTCTTAGATGGGTGTATATTGGTGGTCAATATTGGTAGGTAATGAACAACAAGTTATTTAGAAATGAAATTTTTTTTCAGAAATACAGGCTCTTGTTCATTTTGTAGTGGTGGTGGTATGTTGTTTCCTGTGTACTAAACTGTGAGGTTCTATACTGACAGTTTAACACTGGGAGGCAATGAATCTCTTTCTGGCATTCTTTCACCTTGCTCTAGGATATGGTAGCTGAGTAATTTTTTTTAGGACTTGAATTTATTGTTCCTTACAGCACTAATTCCTCCGTGCATGCCTGTGCACATAAACTCCATCTCTAACTGAGCAGAAAAACTGAGCACTCTTGGATCTTCTAAGCCCTGACACTGGAGGGAAATCACATGCTTATGTCCTGTCAAGTTAAGCACTTTATTTCCAACACCCCAGCACTGAAAAGCAAGCCCATTGCCAGTCTGTTTGTTTCTTCTTGGAATTGTGTCAATGTTCCATACTCCAGAACCACGTACTGAGGCTGGCAATGTACCCAAGTGTAACCACAGCGGGGCAGCAGAGGGAAAGGAATTGAAATATCCTACAACTTTCCATCTTTTCTTGCATGAGATTTTTCTAGATCAGTTTTCTAAATGTGCTTTACCACACAATCACAGAATATGCTGGGTTGGAGGGGCCCCACAGGGATCATCGAGTCAGACTCCTGGTCCTGCACAGGACCGTCCCCAGAAGTCACACCCTGTCCCTGAGAGCCTTGTTCACACAGTTCTTGAACTCTGTCAGCCTTGGTGCTCTGACCACTTCCTGGAGAGCCTCTTCCAATGCCCAACCACCCTCTGGTGAAGAGTCTTTTTCTAATGTCCAACCTAAACCTCCCCTGATACAGGCCATTCCCTGGATCCTGTCACTGTCACCACAGAGCAGAGATCAGTGCCTGCCCCTGCTCTTCCCCTCCCAAGGAAGTTGTAACTGCACTGAGGTCTCCCTCAGTCTCTTCTTCTCCAGGCTGAACAGACTCAGTGACTTTAGCTTCTCTTTATACAGCTTCCCCTCTAGACCCTCAACTATTTTCCTAGCCCTCCTTTGGATACTCTCTAATAGTTTATTATCTTTCTTATATTGCAGTGACCAAAACTGCTCACAATATTCAAGGTGAGACAGCACCAGTGCAGAGCAAAGTGGGACATCAAGTCCATGTAAATCGATTTCATCTCTAGCCCCAATTTTATTCCATTGTCTTTTTATAAAACTTTTTGTGGCAAGGATCCATCATGGATTGTTTTTTCCCTGATGAGGTGCTACTCAAAAGGGAGAAAAATTTTTAAAAAGACAGCATTATTATTATTATTATTATTATTATTATGCACCACCGTACCAATGTACAGTCCAAGAAGCAGCCTGGTTTGAGATTTACATAATCTCATCCTAGGATTAGCATATTTTTATCTGTAAAGTCATGGCAGCAGGTACAAAGGAACATTGCAGAAATTGTGTTTACCTGAAAGCTTCTATTTTGCAGAAGTTCAGTTACAACCTTCCCAAAGATTTGTGATATTCAAGCCTTATAAAATCAGTGAAAATGCCTATATTAGATGTTTCTCTGGGTGATGTAAAGCCCTATTTGCTCTAAATTTGTTACTGTCAGCCATATTTGATTTCTAAAGTAAATATTCATATACCTTATTTCTGTAACATTTTTCCCCTGAGAAACTAAAAACGCCTTGTAAGCATAAATAGAATGTAAGTTACTTACCCAGAACCATATTGCAAGGGCTTGATATATTTTGATAATGAAATCTTGGTCCTTATCAATCTCTGTCCCATGTTTTCATCACAAGTTCATCCATATTTCCTCTTTTTATAGAACCTTTAGTGAGACAGCAGGTGTTTTACAGAATTATAGAACATTCTTTATTTTCACCCATCATATTGTTTAGTGATCCTCACTGCTTCTGCACACATGCATGGTGCTTTGAATCCTGTCTTTTAAATGTTCTCCCAAGGTTTTCTTGTGTTTTGTCCCCCTCTTCCCCTCCGTGAATTCTCTTTAATCTGGTTCTTTCTGTCATGGTATTTTTATGACCTCTGTTACTGTTGTATCTGAACAGGCCCCTCTCTGTCTTTAACGATATTTTCTGGAAAAGCTCTGTTCTTTGTGGTTTATGGAGAACAGATTTATGAGAGTTATTTTAGCAAAATGAAATTCAAGGCACATGGGAAGTCCAGGTCAGGGATATTTCTAGCACTTATTTGCAGATGACACAAAGATTGACAGAGCTGTTTTACAGAGCAATTTGGATTATACAATAAGATAAGCTATTCAAACAAAATGTGTTTTAGTACTGCCAGGTATGCAAGGACCACATGTTCACGTTTTGGCTATAAAGTGGAAGAATATTCTAAAATGCAGTTTGAAAGGCATTTGTTGTGGTGAAGTCATAAGTAACCATTTAAACTGGGGCTTCCAGTGCCCTTCTGGCATTTAAAGAACCCTCTAGGAGCTCAGTGTGCTGAATTTTACCATAATTCTATCATTAAAAGTTTGGGAAATGCCCTTGTTATGGTGGGTCAATATCTTTGCAAGGATAGGGAAGATACTGGAGGGATTTCCAGGCTAGAGATAAAATTGCAACAGATGCAAGTGCTGGTGAATAAATCCAGATTTGTTTCATTAAAAAAAAAAAATACATATATATAGCAAATTTAGAAATATATAGTTTTTAATTTAGAATATAATTCATCATTTAAACAAGCTTCTAGAGGGAGAAGTGAGTTCTCTACCGCTATCTCCAGACATATAATTTTTGGAGAATGTTCTTTTTCAAGTTACTGGCTTCAGTGAAGGGATGACTGAATAAAACAATGCTGATGTTAAATGTGATGTCAAACTTTATGAGATAATGATGGGGTTTTTTTTTCCTTTTTTTGAAATGTGTGTAACAGCTTGTACAGATATTTATCAGTTGTTGATTAAACTTGTTTATTTTCATGCTGAAGCCTAGAAATTGTATTAAGACTTCAGTGCATCCCACTGCCCACTGCTGGACTGCAACCTCAGAAATATACATGGGCTGTAAAGAAGGATATGTTTTGGCAATTGATACTGAGCAATACAATGTTTCTGTTCTTCAAGAAAAAGCTGCACCTGGTAAGAAATAGTTGAGTGTTTCATTCAAGCAGGGAGAAAGTAGATAGGTGAAAGCTTTTTGTGCTTTCTTCTGTTCTTCTATTTGGTACCTTACAGAAATTTTAAAGCTGTTTTGTAGAACCGTATGTTTTTATTAGTACAGTAAACATATGAGAGTATCTTTTGAGATTCTCTGGGTGTGTTTTTAACACCCAATAACCGACTTTCATTTTTCTTTGTGAAAAAAAAACCAAGAAACTAAATACATCAAAACTGATTAAATTAACTATATTTCCAGGAGTCCAGATCTTATTAATCAGCCCTACTAGATTAACATTAAACTATTAATATACCAGCTACTAATAATAGTACTAATAGCAGTACATTTTTCGTATTAGTTAAGTACCAATAATTTATTTTGTTTTGCATGAAATGTTGGATTATCTTCATTTGCTGTGTTATATAAAGCTAGAAGTGATCTTTGAGGGCTTATGAGTCTTCAAACTGTCGCTGCCCACCACTGTCCAAAACACCTGGTCACCCGGCTAACCCACGTGGTGGGTTGAGCGGCAGGAGTGGCTTGTCTTCGGGACTTCCAAAGTCCCTAAGTCCAAGTAAGGCAGGACGCCTCAGACGACTGGTGACGCGACTACGGCAGACAAAAGGTCGGGAGAGGCCTTTGATCGTTTCCAGAGACGGGATTTATTCAGGGAGCAACACGGAGAAGAGAGCAACCAAGGGAGGGAAGTGACCAAAGGCGAGGGTACAATACTTGCATCAGCTTAAATATCGGCCCTCCCCCTAGGGGAGGGCATAAGCGACAACCAATTAGAGAAACCCAGGGGAGGTGCACAAGGTGGGGTGATCATATGACAAACCAATAGAGTATAAGGTGGGAGGGGTACAATTTAAACCGAACAATCCAAGAACAGTAAACATGTAACTGACAACGAACATTCGAGAACAAAGGGCGTGGCCAGGGGTGATTGATAACTTGGATGGGTAGGGACTTCAGGGATTGACGGGGAACATTCTGGAAGGATAGGAGGGGCTTAGGGTGGTAAACAGGGCTAACGGCGGGAAAAGGGGGTCTGGAGTGGACCAACTAAGGGAATAACGGGGGGGTGACAGGAAAAACCATTTGTGCAAGGAGCATAAAAACAAGTACAACTTAAAGAAAACAGTGAAAATAACAAAACCGCAACACAAACAACAAAACTGAGGAAATGTGTTTTAATAGCATTCCTTAGTGCCAGCTCTTGCACAGACTATTCTGTAATGAAAACAAGGCTGCAAACACTGCCAGGCTTTACTGCAGAATGTATGAAGCACAGAGTGAACAGAAGATATCTTTGGCTTCAAAGAAATCTGATTTTAATTTATTCTGGAATGGGAGGACCTCTAATTGATTGCAACTCACCAAGATGGTTTGTGTGCCCTATGTGTATTTCCACCTGTTTTTTTTTCATGGGGACCTTTAGCAGACTATGACTAACTAAAGTTTCAAGTCAAGGAAAGCCCATTTCAGACCTTTTTCTGAGAATCCTAAGGTGTCTCCTCTGCTAATGCCACTACCCTTCTGTGCCCATTCAGAGGGCTTCTAAATGGATGATGCTGAGACACAGCCAACAAAAATTGTTCCTTAGGCAATCTGTACCCCATCATCCTTTGATGGGATGGAAAGTGTCAGTCCTGTGGTGCACATGAAGTTCATACTTCTGTCAGATCTAGGAGGAGTACTGGAATATGCTTCTCCCTAGGATAGAGCTGTTTCCCTAAAAAGCACTGTGCTATTAGTGCTAACAGATAATCTCCTGGTAATCTTATTTTCTTTTGTTTACACACAGTACATGATTTTTTAAGCTGCAGCAAGTACCCAGCCTTTATTTTTGATAGTTAACACCAAAATGGAAGGCTGCTTTTGAAAAAACCTAACAAAGCAGCATTATTTCTCTTTTGAAACTATCAGACTGTTAAATTCAGCAAATCAGGAGTTGTAAATCATCAAGAAATAAAAACCTGAGGTGTGACCAGAAATGTTTTTGTCAGTTGAGTAGAAGGCAACAAGAAAATTGGACATTTGGGCTTTTCTTGGCCTGGATGTTTGTCTTTGAGTCCTATCCTAAAACTGTATAACAAAATGCTCTGTATTTATATTATACTGAAGCTTCTGCTTAATTTAAAACAGACTGCAATCTGTATCTATTTAGCAGAATGCTTAAGGACATGGCCAGCTTTAAGCACATGCTGAATTCCTGATATGCTGTTGCAAACAGAATCATAAGCAGCCATAACATTTCACTGAGACATTGTTTTCAGAGTGGCTGAGTTTTCCTTGTAAGTGTATCTAAAAAAATAATCATTGTTAGAAATAAGAATACCATAACTTGATACTAGAAGGAAGATAAATCTGCATCTGAACCACTCTCCACACCAAGTCCATGTTATCTCCTTTTTACAGCTGTAAACTGAATAACAGAACTGTGCCTGCTCAATTGCATGGATGGCAGAAATGGTAGATACTGAGGAAAAATGCACATTTTTAATTTAGCATACTGAACCTGGCTTTTGTTCAGTAGAGTGGAATCCAACTGACTTGTATTGCAATATTGACCTACAAACAAGGTTGACATTATAAATTGTTTTCTTTTGTGCAGAGTTCATGCAGAAAATAGGAGATGTGGTGTCCTATGCTCGTAGAGAAGTGCAGAAAAAGAAAGGTATTTCCACGTTCAAATGAAGCTAATAGATTTTTAAGCAGCACTGCTGATGTCTGGGAGTAATAATACATGAATACAGCTGGAAGCCACTGGTTAGAAAAACTCATCTCACGCTGGCCTCTGTAAGACACATTGTTGGCAATCTTATGTGTGTTTACATGATAAAAGATTAATAGCTTTTGTGCTAAGAGACAGCCAAATTAAAAGCCTCAGGAGAAACAGTGGCAGTGGAAAAAATTCTATTCTAATTTAAATTGGAATAAGTGATACTGGAAGAGGTTCCCTACTGCTTAGTTTTAGCATTTCTTTAGAACTGCAATCACTCATAATTTATCTGAGTTAGGATTTAGGGGTTTGTCTCAAACACTTTGTTTTGGGCACCACAGTACAAAAAATAACGGATGAAGTTCAACACATTTCCACAGAGGTTGTTACAGTCTTAGTACATGACATACAAATTTGGTGTGAGAAAACCATGTTTGTTCAGCGTGGAGAAAAGGAAATGAGGGATTTTACTATTGCTTTAGCTATCCACTGAAAGGTTACAGAGAAGATATAACCAAAGGACACGGTTTACATCAACAGGAATTCTGGATATATATTAGGAAATAAGTACTTTCACAGTGAAGGTAGTCAGACATTGGGACAAGTTGCCCTGAGAAGATATGGAATTTCCATTTTTGGGTATATCCAAATCTTAGCTGATATGATTCTGGACAACATAATACAGTTTTGAAGTTGGTTCTGAGTTTGAAGTCAGCTGTTGCTGACCAGGAGGTTGGATTAGAGGACTTCTAGTATCCCTTCCAATATAAATGACTCTATCATCCCTTTACTCACAAATAAATAGTAAATTATCCCATATTTGGAGTTGCAACACATTGTTGAAATAAATTAAATTTGATATTTTATGTTGGTTTTGTGCTTTCAGGTGGCAAACCAAGCAATCTGCAAAAACCAGTTTTACTTGCCATGGCATTTTGTAATGAGGGACTGTATGCAGCTGGATGTGTAAGGCATCCTTTATGCTTTTAACTTGCTCTGGGGGTGTGAAAATCTACATTCAAATGGAATATACTTGCAGAGTTCACTGTAAAGACAGGAGTTAGGAAAAAGTGAGGGGCTGCAGGACTATAAAGTTCCTCTCTGGTGCTGGTCTTAACAAATACTACTTTGTTAAGGCTTGACACAGGGGAGCAGAGTCTGAAAAGATTCCATTTTTGTACTCAAGCAATAAAAGACAATCCTGGTTTTATTTAAGAATACTGTAGAGGAACAGAAAAGAAGGCTGGACAAAAATAGGAAAGGAGAGAAAATGGCCAATAGAATTGCCAAATTATTTTGTGTAAAATCTAACTCAATATCTAACCCAATCTGACAATGCCATTGCACATTCCTGCTTAAGTGGGGGACAAATTCTTACACTGTCTCAAAAACAACAATATGAAATCTAAAGTATTATCTAAGGAGAGAGTGTGTTGTTATCAAACATGGACTGTCACTAAGAGTTGTATTAAAGAACATCTTCATGTTCAACAGATTTATTCTTTCAGTTTAGAGTTCTTTTGGTTTTTTTCTTTTCTGCACAGGAGGGCATTTTAATCTTTTATCACATCAAAGATCTGCAGTACGAGATAAAAATCTGTGCTAATATTTCACAGCCCATATCCAGCCTCATATTTTCTCCTGATTACACCAGTCTGCTGCTTGTCACTGACCAGGTACAACATTTGAGATAACAGCACTACATAGTGGGATATTCCTGGGATTCTACATTAATATGCTGATACTATTAGTAGAAAATGTTTAATGTAATCACACAAGGCAACAAATTATATCAGAGGTGAACCTAGTCCATTCTGTGTTTTTACTTAAAATTGGAAACACTTTTAATGAAGCACAGAACAGTTGTCTCCTACAGATGGTGGAATATAAGTCTTAACTTAATATAAACCTAACCTAATGTTGAGATTTATCAACAGAAATCCTTGTGTATGTATAGCTGAGTACCTGTTCAAGGTCTCTCATGTGTCCAAGTCATGGATCTACTGGGCATGAATTCCAGGCTGATGTATCCCTGCACAGGGAGAAAAGTGGAACTTGAGTGTATCAGACCTACTGTGACTCTGCAGTAGAGTTGTTCTCTGTACAGACATGAAGTTTTGTGTTGGTGTAGAATATTTATTCATTTCTGGAGTAACATGAAATTGGGTGTGTTTAAATTATTTTATTAAAGCAAGTTTGAGAAACAAAACTTCTTGAAAATATGGTTAGCTGGAGTGCTCTAAAAGGAAATAACATCATTCTCAGCCAGTGTAAATTAATATAATCCACTAAACTCAGATGAATGCTATTGGGCACTTTCTACCTTGGGTTAGAGTCAAATACAAAAGTTTAAAGAGTGAAGCTCAGAGAGATGGGGGAGGGTTTGAAGTCTTGGAAAGCTTTTAATGAAAAGTTTCATAGCCCAGTGATGGACTATTTCTCTTTATTTGTCAGGGGACAGTCTATAGTTACAGACCTGTCTGTAGTGGAGAAGCTGTCAAACTCTTGGACACATCCAGCAGTTGTTTTCTGGCAGCTGATTTTCTTACTCCAGGGAACAACTACTGTGTGGTAAGAAATTGTATTACTTCTAATATAGAATAGTGGCTCTTTTCAGGTAGCCAATATGTGGCTAAGGCACAAAATGAAAAGCCTTGCAGAAATCAGGATTGTTCTGATATTTGTTACAGTTGTGAAACTTCTCATTAAGGAAGTAAATGGCATTCATTCAGCTGTAGTCTATAAAAGGGTCAGAACTTGCCTTGGAATGCAGGTTGGATAATTTATGTTGTATTGGTTCTGCTGCTGATTTGTGTGACTTAGATTGTTCAGGAAGATAGCTCAGCAAAAGATGGATTCAGTTCAGAGAACTGATGTTGTCTAGCAATTGCTACTGATGTTTTCAGCCCTCTGCACAGATTGGAACATCCTGAGAGATACCTCTGTGCTGGGTCTAGGCACAAAGAAGGCCTTACTCATGCACCTGTCCATTCTTAGAAATTCCTTGCTTTTCATTGTCTTTTACTCCTGCAAGACATATATTTTAGCCACCAATTAATTTTCAGGCCATGAATTGTCCAGGTAGCCAGCCTAGAAAACCTGGGGTCATAGTCTATTAAGTTGGCTGAATCTCTTTTTTCACCATTAACACAGGAAGGCTAAATTTTACCTGACTGTATATGAGTAGTGTGAAGGTTGAGTGATCTCTTCTTGTAAGCCTTGCTACTTGTAATTGTGGAATTACAAAATTACCTGGATATAGGAAGAACTCAAGTATTGTTTTGATCTCATTTTTCATGTGAGAAAATGAGACCTTTCCTCAAGGCTTTCCTATGCAAATAAAATTAAAAGCAGGTTGTTCTATTGCTGGCAGAATGGCAGGAGTGTTAATAACCTAACAAATTTTGCTCTAAATTGTCTAATTCTGCTTAAAGCTGCAGGAATGCACAAAAATTTTTGAAAGTATTCCTTAAGCAGGTGCACCTTACAGCACCTGGATTTAATTAAAAGCTAAATAATCCCAAGTGAAACAGTAACCCTTAATCTGCTATGCTCAGGAATTAGTTGAATCTATATTCTATAGGAGATCACTAATCACTTCCAGACTATTTGGTTATTTCATCCTCTTTTGACTCTGTTTTTTCTCTGTTCAACAGTCTGTAACAATTTCAGGTGAAGTACAAGTTTGGTCCTTGGAAGATGGAACTTTCCTCAGCAAGCTAAACCTTGGTATTGAGGTACGTGTAACCAGGAGTTTATATCATGACTGATACTTAAAGTTTTCTATAGTTTTTTAATTGATAGCATAATATTCCACAGATTTGGATCAATCAGTGCTGAGGACAGCTCAGTAATGTCTTTGAGCAACCCATGGATGAGATTTAAAGATTATCTTTCAGAATGTTTCCTTAAGCTAATCCTGCCGTGTGTTTATCTTGACTACAAAGCGGGAAACATTTCAGCCATATGTCTTCATGATGCATCTTTAAGCACATCTTTGTAAAAAATATCTAAATTTTTATGGTATTCCTTTTCTTTTCTTTTTAATGAGTAACAGAAAAGTTTCAAAAGTGTAAAAGCTAAATGCCTTGAATGATAATAAAAAACAGATTTTAAGAATTGAGTTGATAAAAGTATTTCAAACTGTTAATGCTTTGTCCTGATTTAAGATGCAGTCAAACTCTGAAATCTGACATAGTAAAGAAAAAAAATCCCTTTCTCTAACAGCTGTACACACAACAGTGCACTCACTCTTTTATTTAGATGAAACTTTTTTCACTTAAAATCTGGAGAGTGAATATAATGGTTGTTTTTCCTCTGGAAAGAACGGAATTAACTTTTGATGTGTAGCTACAAAGCATAGATAAAATTTCCCTTATGTCTCTAAATACTTTCTTTGTTAAAAACATGTTTTTTAAATAAACCACATGGGGTTTCTTCTTCAAATTTTATGGACTCTTAAATAGCAAAGGAAATTGCATCCTAACAAATAGCATAGCATATAAAAATATGTCGAACTGTTAAGTATCTTCTGCTTCTCAACTAGGCAACTTCTATGGCTTGCTGTCCCTCCTCCAGCAGTGTTGCTGTAGGGACCCAAATAGGTCAAATCTGTTTCCTTGATGTTACCAAAGCTGAAGCTCCACGGGTTGTTCACAGAACTTTTCTTTCCAAACTTCCAGTGCTGTCTTTGCAGTAAGTATGTAGTAGGGTAAAGATATTGTTAATATATTGCTTGAAAAATGCTATTAGTCGAACAAAACAATTTGACATTTTAATTCTATAAATTAAAAATGAAAACATTTTATCAGCTTCTAAGTTTTTTCAACGTATTCTGAATTGCTTGCAAGAGGTAGTAGCAGGATTTTTATGAGAGAAATGTAAGAAATCTGTATTTTAAGAAGGTTTAACTGAACACAGAAGGTACTGATGTATAAGATCCTTCCTGAAAATCACCATATGCAGTAATTATGCCCAATTCCATGTATCTGACTTTAGAGAGTTATTTCTCACTGAATATAAATTTAAGGTTTTGTGAAGTCAAGTTTAAGCCTTTTGGTCATCTCTTTCAATATGGCATGTTTTTGTTACCATTGCTAATTATTCATTAAAGTTGTGGAGTTTACCAAATCCTCTTGTAATTAGCTCTAGTGATCTAAAAGGCTTTTTTTGTTCAGTTGGGGTTTTTTGTTGGTTGGGTTCCCCCTTCCCCCTCCTCCCCAATTATTGAAAAATCTGAGAGTATTTTACTCTACTTTGCAAAAGATAGAATGGATTTTGAACTGTTAAACTTGAATATAAATCTGCCTGTTATTTGAGATTCAGATGTATCCCTTTTTCACAGCTACCTAAGACAAACTTTAAAAACAGATACAGAAAGCAACTTGTTCAAAATTAAATCAATGCAAAGATGTGGTTTTTACCAAGATAATATCAAGATCTGTGTAATAGTTTTATTTCTAAAAAAGTGAATGTAAAAGAAATTCAGGCTTAACAAAGTTGTTAATGCAGACTGCCATGGAGTATGATCAGCTTTAAATTGACCAGCCACTCAATTAGAAACTGCATTCATAGCACTGGGCTTCATATCTAGCCCTTAACTTGTAAACCCAGAAGCTGAAATTTATGTTTATGCACTCAGTGTAGTCAGCAAGTTACGGGAGTGAAATTATTTGACTCCTTTTACTGACTGTAGTTAAATGATTTCTGCTTGGATTTGCATTTTACCTAGTTATGATCAGAGTGGCCACTTCCTCATTGCAAGAGCTACAGAAGGACACATCTTTATTCTAGATGCTCATCCATCAAAATTATTCCAAGTTCTGGGATATATAGGTAATACATGCAACAGCATTAATTACATTTTCTTTTCTCTACTTTCTGCATTTTAAGTATACTTGTCAGTCAGGATAAGTAATTCACTTTCATTCTGCTTATTTTCTTGGAGGACTAAACATATTGTTCCCATCTATTTTGTAAGGGCCAGAGTTCTTTTTGGGTTATTTTGTTTGGGGGGGTCTGGTTGGTTGGTTTTGGTTTTTTGCTTTTTTTTTTCCTTTTGTAATTTTAGTTAGCAAATGCACCAGTATTACCTTTCTTTCAGGGTATGTATAAGTCACAGGGAAAAGAATTGATTAGATGACAAACTGATCACAGCTCCAGCACTAAAGTAATAGTGATAGCTAAGAACTAAAGAACTTTGTGAGAATTTGGATTTAAAAACTGTAGGTTATGATCATTGTGTGAAATCTCTTGTTACAAATTCCTACCACAGACATCTTTATCATGGGGACTGCTGAAATTGTCAGCTTTGCTGGTTGATAGTAAGGAATAAAATATGATTAATTTTAACTCACAGAAAAAATTGTAATTTGTGAATTTATTTTTCCAAAAATGGTATTCTTACAGATAATATCTGTGTGTATTAAATATAATTTTAAGTATAAAGGACAATATTTAATAATTTTATTTGTTTTAACAAACAGAATTATATCTCCTTAAATAACTTTTGCAATTTACCTGATCACGTTCTCATTGTCTGGAGGGTTTGTTAGAGGAGGGTTTTTCTGTGCTTTATCTAACAGTTATTAGCAAACAGCCTCAAAATTGCTACAATTCAAGTTGGAGGTAAATTCAGATTTGACTATTTAATGTAATAATAATGTTCTGGTGCTTAGGGATTCCCAGCACCCAGTGCCTCAAGTGGAGATGTGTTCCCAACAGGGATCTCCTTTTGTATCACAGGATATTTTAGTAAAACAATGTTACCATGCCACAGTAACAATTTCCATTGATGTTCCTTACTTGCTTCAGTACTGGAAGATGAAGTGCTCCATCTTTCTGTAATTTCTGACTTAAAGAATGACGTAGTTGACATGATGGTGCTTCTTAATGTAGCAAAGGTCCAACAAGCAAGGCTGGACATTTTTCATCTGTCTTCAGCAATCAGAACAGGTAAAAATTGAAATATGTACTAACATTTTCTAGGGCAATAACCCTAGTGTCAGATTCTCAAGTTATTTATTCAATTTTAAAAGGCCTTACATTTTACAAACTTTTCAAAAAGTGGTTTTGTAGTTTTCAACTAAGTTAGTATTTTCTTTAAATATTCACTAACGTTGGACTTATTTTTACGCCTATTTTTAGATATATAAAAAGGAGCTTTATTTTCAAAGCTGCTGAAGATCTACAATTGTTGTCTTCATTTCAATTTTATATCAGGCACCTTATCAGTCAACTTCAGGTGCTCATTTAAAGCTTAAATTAGGGAACTAATAATAATAAAATGCCCTTTTGAAGATGTGAATTGCAGTGTTTTAACCAATACCACCCAGGCTGTGTTCCTCACGGCAGATTCCTAAAACAAGTTCTAGATTAAGGGAATGGTGACATGAGCCTGCATGCAAACTAATTAGCACTGTTGACATAATACTCAAAAAGCAGAGAAAATAAGTGTATGCAAATAGTCACATCACTGTGGTTAAACTGTTTCTAGTACTTCTCTAGAGCCAGTGAGCTCTTGCTCTGCTTCACTGCAGTATGCTGCATCAGCACAACCCACTGAGTTGGATGTTAAATCTAAGTATCTTTATTTCCAGTCTCTTCCCTGAAAACTGACATCATGCTCACTCCTTGATGAGGATCATTTTCATAATTTCATGATACACAAAGCATCTGTATTACTTCCTCTTTATTTTGTCAATCCTTTAGATACTGATAAGTATGTGAATGAACAAGGAATGTTTAAAGGTAGAGACCTGAAAAAGGAGCAATATGATTTGGATTGCCCTTTGAGCTCAGCAGTCAAACTGAAGGATAATATTGTGTATGGCTACTGCACCAGTGCACCTTTCATCTGTAAATACCACCTCTCTGAAAAGGTAATTCTCTGAAGTTGCATTATTTTGGGGGGTGGTTAAATGTCAGCAAACAGGCTGTTGATGAAAATAGCACAAAGTTATCTTAAAGAAATCCTCTCTCCACTCAAAATACCTATTCCATCCATACATCAACTTTCAGTACGTCACCACTTGCTTAGAAACCTGGCAAAAGTAATGTCCTTATTCTATTATATTGGTTCTTAAAATTCACAGAGTTTGCAGGCACTTCACAAGTGGCCCCTGTGCTGGAGCTGTGGGTTTGTGCAGTCTGCTGAGTAACCTGGACATGCAGCTCCTGAAGGGACTGAGCACTTCTCACCCAGGACTCTCAGATGCAAACCCAGCCCAACCTCACAATGAAGCAGTGGAGGCTTCAAGAAGCCACTGTCACTGCCTGCTGAGGAACTGCAGCTCTCTGCAGCTCACAGGTCTCCCACAGTTTAAGAGCCAAGGCAGGTAAAAAGGTTAATTCTAAAGGTCAGATCCTTGACATGTCCCATCCTTTCTGAGTCAAGAAATTCAGGCTTGAACATACTGAATCCAGACCCTTTTGCAGAGATGAGAAGCAAATCAGCAGCACAGCAATGGCACTACTTTCTCAGCTCAGCAATCTAACAGCAGTTTAAACTGCAATGAATGTGGTAACCCACAAACCTCTCATTAATTTTCTCAAAATAGCATAGATACAATCTGAACTGCTGCTAACCTTTTGCTTTTTTGGCAGAGTAAGTTCCAAGATCCATCAGTATTTTCATCATTAAAGAAGATTCCTAGCAAACAGTTTGGATCAGGTCTGCTCTGTTTATCACCCAACAGCCAGTGGCTGGCAGCAGCAGCCAAGGATGGTGTTTTGTTTATCTACAGTACTTCTACTCTGGTAGGTGGGCGTCTGGGCACAGGCTTTGTTTGATTTACGAGAGACAGAAGTATGAAAATTACTTTCTTTAACTGTAAACTTTTCTTCACTTGAATAGAAGGTGTTTGAGAAAAATTTATGTTGAAAATGAACTGACATAGCATTAACAAGACAATTGTTTTTATAATGAATGTGTATACAATCATACAAACCACTTACTTCCTTCTTCAGTAAATCTTAGCGCAGATTATTTGCTACTGTTCTTACCTCCTGCAAAATCAATATACTTCAAATTTGTCCCATGTGCAGTCAAACCTTTTAAACTTAAAACCCCTAGTATTTTATGTACTTTGTATTGCCATTTTGGATTGACTTTTATATAAAAATTAAAAGAAATTAAAATGTTTTTCAAATTGAAGTAACAAAAATAATTTAAAGACATACTTAATCTTTAAAATGTATTTGCTGATACTGCTTCTGTGACTTTTCTAGGATATACTTGCTCAAAAGCATTGTCACTCATACCAAGGAGGAGGAATCAGATCCATGGCATTCTCCCTGGATGGCAATTTCATCCTAGCTAGCAGTGAAAATGATTGTGCCTTGGTGTGTCTGAAGTGGAAGTATGTATAAAGTGGCAGACTGATATTGATTATGTAATTTCTTGTATCCTGATAGATTAATTTGTTCATCTACTTGTGATTCTAGACTTCCTTTTTCTTAGTCTCAAAGTAAGGAGAAGAATTGGAGAGAAATAAAATCTTTCCTCTCATCTTTAGAGGCAGCCTGGCCTCCCTAGCTGAAGAGAAGTCTTGTACTTTGGGTCTGATTGCAGTACAACATACAGAAATATCTTCTGAGAAGTATTACCTGATACTTCTTATCATTCTGAAATCAGCTCTGGAAAGGGTTCTCTGGGGATGTAAGGGATGTAATCTCCTGAGATACTATTTTAACTCACTGATAAAGAGACATCACAGCTTTATTGGGAATTTACTGTGGCTATAGAGGGCTCTTAGCAGACATTAGGAGTAAGAGACACTTGAAAGTACAGCTTTTCTGTGGGAAAATAGATGTTCAGGTAGATGCATAGATTAAAGATGACTGTCAGAGCAATAATTCTAATATGGGTAATCCATCTTTTCAGAATTTTTACTTCTTTGGAGAGTTCACTTAATTATGCAATTCTAGAACTCAATACTAAAATATTAAATAGACTGTCTTAAATAACTTAATAATTGTGTTATAAAGGATATTTATCACTTTGTCCTCTTCCATAATATACAAAAAATACATCCATTCCCTTTCTGTTTACCAGGGAGATAAAGGAAACTGAAGTTGAGGAAGCTGCTCTTTACTGGCAATCTCTACTTGATATACTGAACAAGTCTACCTCACATGAAAATTCTGTTTTAAAATCTATGGCAGAATGGAAGTTTGACCCAGAATCCACATCAAAATCAATTCCAGTAAAGAAATCTAATGTGCTTTCTTTCTTTTTTATCGGGAAAAAAAAGAGTTTGATCATTATCCCAAAATTGTACACGATAAAAATTGTCCTTAATACACTGATCCTTTTGTTAAAGTGGAAGAATACCCCTGAGGATAGGCTGAATATGCTTAAATAGTAATTTGTGGAAGAGTACTATCAAAGAAATGGGATATTTTTGTGAAGATGACATTCACATCTTCAGTTTCACTTAGTTTCCTCAGCCACAGAAAACTCTGTGAAAGTCAGTTTTTCCTCATGTGAAATTACATGTCTTTCCCAGTGTGATGTTACTGCTACAAATTGTGTGTTACTAATTGTATGTTTTTCCATTGAAATCAATCAAAATAGTGATTACAGAGATTAGTCCAGTCAATGATTTAAGTCAAAAGGCTTTGCATAATAGCAAGGGTCTGAAGGATCAGATTTGGCAACAAAAATGTCACACCCTCTAATTTGGTGATGGTGTTTCTAATGGGAGTCCACTTCTTCTTTCATTTCCTACTTTCTTTCACTCGCTCTCTAAGTATCTGAGCTAGATGTTTATATCCTTAATATAAACATCAGGAGGCAACACTGAAATCTTTTAATGCACAGGTGACAGAAGAAGATGGAAACGTCACAAATACCAATGACATGACTTGGATGGGCCAGAAAATAGAGAAGGTATTTTCACAGAACAAGTATTAATCAAAGCTAGAGTTTTCAAGGGTCATTAGTCACTTAGGGCATCAAAATGTTTGCTGTAAAGGTATCCAATTTCAAAAGCTTTTCTCACATTTGACCCTTTCTTTAACCATCTAAAATTTTAGAAATTCTAGGCCAGGGTTATAAACACATCAGAGAAGGTACCTAGCACAATAGGAGCTCTGAAGACCAGAAGACCACTTCTAAACAAGGAGTGTAAAAAAAAAGCAAAGAAGAACAAGGGGAAAAAAAAGCCTGACAAATTCACTTCTTTTAGAAACTTAAAAGACTATTTATACTACATGTCAAAAAGTTGTCCAGAAGATTATCACCAGAAACCAAGCAGGTTACTCAATGAAAAATGAAAACAATGAAAATTTTCAACAATGAAAAATCTAAGGATTAAAAAATTCTTCGAGTAGGCTTTATGCAGTTCAATGTGGCTGTAAGCATTGCACTTGTCATTACGTATTTCTTTAGTATTTTCTTTTTTTTAAGTGCTATTGCCATACAACCAGTTTACAATGTGACCTGGCTGTAAAATCTGTTTTCTCTTGTGCAATTCTAAGGATCATTCTATTGAATTAGGTCTGTGTCTGTTTCAGTTATTAACCCCTCTGGCACTTTATTTTCTGTACAGATAATGTTCCCTTAGATTACTTCAGTATTTTTTTTTCTGTTGCCTTTTTTTTGCCTTTCAACAATGCATTTGTTGTATGTCAGGTTATGAGAGAAGAGACTCGGAGGTTTGCTAACCAGAAGGAAGAGCTGCAAATGGGAATTAAAAAGCTGCGTCAAATTGTGAGTTTCTTACAGGGGTATTGGCTCAGCTTCCCAGTTTTGTTTACAAGAACACTTCCTTTATGGCTGTGAGCTCTAGTGCTCAATTACATTTTTGTCATAAACTCTGAGCAGGCAGGTATTAAAGAGATGTATTTCTTCAGGGATCAATGCTGAAACTGCCAGGAACTACTGTCAGCTTCTCAGTTTCCTTTGCTCCAAATGAGTATTTTGTACCACCCTTATACCCTGAGCTATCTGTCCCCTCAGCAGGCTAATTTCTGCCTGTCTAAAAACCTTCCATTATAGAAAAGACTGTCTTCTCCTTTTTCTTCTGTTTCTTCCCATCAGGCAGTTAAAAGTGAAGGTAATTGAAATTATTTTTCTGATACCAAGTTCTATGGTGTTAAAAATAGCAATTCCTCTATTCACATTCAGTTTACTTTTTTATTCCTTATATATTTTTTTCACAAAAACAGATTCAGAAAATGATGCATGAAAATGAGCAGGTGCCAGACATTGAGAAACTCGAGCTCTGGGAGTTCAACCTGGATTTAGAAGAACAGGAACGAGCACAAGCAGAAGCTGAAGAAGATGTGGCCAGGGTATGGCAGAATGGGGGAACATTTTAAAACTATCAGTGGAAAAGAGAAGAATCAATAAATAACAGAGGACTATCTACAAGCTGCTGTTCACTGCTGAGAAGCAGAAAAACAGAAAAGTATTTTAGGTCACTTTTTGAAGCAGGTGAAAGTGCTGATGCAGACAAGGCAAATTGGAATATGATTTATGCTAGAAAGTATAAATCTCAATGTGTTCACTGCTTAAGTTCTAGAATGATTTTCTTCTCATAGAAAATGATGCCTTCAGTACTATGCAGATAGGTTTTGGAGAAGATAGCAGTGATAGTCTAAGATGATGAAATATTGATAATTCATTTCATTTGTTAGTCTTCTTTTAGTAACTCAATGGAAATTGTCCATATCTTGTTACTTTGCACCACATCCTGTTATTTTCTCTTCTGTGTCTTGAAAGGCGAAGAAGGAGATTGAGATGGAAACTTTATCCTACTGCTACTTGCAGGATTTAATCAAATATGAGTGCTGGGATGTCATGTGTGTAAAAGAACGTGCAGTTAAGGTAACCTCTGCTTTCTAAGATATTTTTTGCTGTAGTTTATTTATTCCTTGTGGTACAGACACAAAATAACACATTTCTGATTTGCTTATGGTGTGGAAAAAAAATTTATTTCTTCCCAAGGCTCAAGGAAATCTTTTATTCTGTTAATTTTTATCTGGCAGATTTTACCTTCTTAGGTAGAAACAGTGCTAATAAGCAAATAGGGAACTCTTTAATTCTTTGATCTCAGACAATATATTTACACAGTATTGCTAAAAGGAGAAGTAAATACTATTTTTCTTTTCAGTCCATATGACTTCTGCTACAGAGAACATAAAGGCAAAATTTAACCCTGATTTTGCCTATTTTAAACAGGGGGAGATGAGTCAAACTGGTGATACTGGATTATCCCAAGGGTAGTGAAAGACCTAGTCATTTTACAAAAAAAACCCCAAACGAACTAGTTCTGGTTTAATTCTCTGGATAAAGATGGATAAAGAGACCACACCCATAGATTATTTTTTAAAACTGTATTTAATACATTGTCTGTACTAATTGATCCTCAATTTTATTCCTGATTTTAAGCAGTGTGTAACTGTTTAGCATTCAGGTATTGAACAAATGAACTGATAGGAGCATTCTGAAGAACTTCTTCCTTTTGTTTATTTATTTTAAATTTGAGCAGTGCTTCCATATGGATTGTCAAGTGAGTAATTATCCACTGAAGGAATGTAGTAAAGAAGAGCTGGAAATTTTGAAGCAAGCTCTTCAGTCAAAGAGGACTGAAACAGCTGATCTTAAGGTAGAGATCATGATCTTCTGAGCTGGCATCTTATCACCTCTTTATCAGTTATATTCCTACATTTCATTTCCTTGCTGTAGAAGTTAGCTAAAAATTTAAAAACATAAATAAAGGTGAAACGTTATTTAAAAATAGTATTACTCTTAAATAATCACAGAATAGCTGAGGTTAGAGGAGCCCTTTGGAAATTATCTAGTCCAACATTCCTGGAGCATTTACTCAGGACTGCATCCAGTGAGGCTTGGAATATCTCCATGGTGAAAGAATCCATAAGCTCTCTGGGCTGCCTTTTCTCATGTTTGACAACCCTTGCAGGAAAAAGAACCCCCAAAGCATTCTCCTTCCTGAGGGTAAACAATTCCAGTTTTCTCAGTCTGTCCTCACATGTAAAATGTTTAAAATCTTTACTGATATTAATGGCCCATCACTGTACTTGCTTCAGTATTCCCAGTGTTGTACTGGGAAAACTGCAAATGGACCCAGTATTCATATGATATGATCATTTCAACTTGTATTATTTTGATCACTGAGCTTAATTGAAGAATATAACCTCTAGAATTTTTTTCACCATGTGCCACTGTATCATATACAAACTTAACACAGTTGCCATGTTCTGATATGCAGGCTCAGAAGAAAAGTCTTGAGGCTGACTCTGAGACTGCTTTATCTGAGGAAGAAGGAGAGAAAGCAGCAGAAGAAGTGGCTGATGATGGTGTACCTCACTGCCTAAGTGGAAGCCTGAGCTCTCAATATGGTGGGAACACATTTATCCTATACCACCAATGTGATTTGCACACCAAGGAGCAGAAACTCAACCAGATAATATTACTGAAGGTGATATCTTCTGAAACCTGTCTTACTGCAGTGACACTCTCCTATCTGTTGGTTTTTACAGCAGTCACAGCCACTGTTAGATTTTGGACATACTGACACTAAACAATGGAGAGTCACACCAGTCTCTGAGTAACTGTGACAAAAGCTGATAAATGCACACATTTATCAGTGTGTGAGTGCTGTGGATTTGCCAGCTTGGGCTTGGAAGAACAAGATTTCATGGAACTGGTTATCCAATTTCAGGGTATCTGTATCCTTTTGATGGTGCATTTTAGTAAATTGACACAGTAAGAGAGGCATATGCTTTACCCTCTTTAAAGTTCTACTTTTCTTCGTTGGGATAAATTTTTTATGCTAAAAGAAGAATTTATCCACTAAGAATACATGCTTTTTTAGATAATTATAAGGTCCGAAGTGTTCTTTAAAAGTCAGTTTCCAATGTTTGTTTGTTTAATGGGCACATTTTACTTACATATGACATAGAATCACATAAAAGCCTATTGAAACAGCAGGCTGCATGAGGAAAGTATATTCTTTGCTCTGCCTCCTTGCACCTGTGATTTACAGTCTCTAGATTTACAGGTCACATGTTTTTTTCTTTGAAGCTCCTCCTTTTTTCAGCTGAAAAGGGCCCAAAATAACCCTAATTTTTTATCTAGCTTTGGCAGCAGCATGTTTCTTTCAGACTCTTTCTTTAAATGCCAAGTAGTGTAGAAGAAAATGTATAAAAATTTCTAGGGAAAAATAAAGAAAAAAATATTTCATCTGCCTAAGTGCATTTAACAAAGCTTGAACTCTATGCTACAGTTTTCACAAAAAGGGTTTACCAGTTTATCTCCTTGTCACACACACAAATACACACATTCATGATTCTGATGGCTCGAGGAATAGTATATAAACATGGATGAATGTGATCTGAACAGTACTGCTGTTTCCTTTTTTGGTGTTCCAGGACGTCATTTACAAAGTGAAAACTGCTTTTAATGAGGAATTTGACACAGTTGTACAACTAAAGGAGCAGGAGATAGCACGAGTGAAAGAAAGAAACCTGAAGATCCAAGAAATCTTGGAACAGCTTGAACTTCAAGTGGAAATGTGGGAGCCAGTCCTTACAGATGATGAGATGCCAGAGCGAGCGCTCACTGTTCAGGATTCAGAGGTGTCTGAAAAATGCATCTTTGTATTTCACCTATTCAAACCCAGCTCTCTAATTCTTCCCATTTCCAGACATTCTGTTAATGCTGAAAAACCTTCAAGCATATGTGTCTGTACACTTAAAATCCTGTTTTGGCTCATTTTCTTCCCTTTCCTTTTTAGGGAGAAAAGCCTTAATAAGTCAATCTGAAATGAAAGAGTGTATACAAACATAATTTATTGCTATTAAAAGTTTTAAAAATGCCCATAAGTTAGATAGAATTTTTTTGTTCCTGACATTCTATCCAGGCTTTCAGGAATTGCTTCCATAGTTAAGGGTTTCTCTGTTTTCTCTGAGTGCCATTTTGAAACAAAGTAGTTTTCAACAAAAAATCTAAGTATTAGAGCATACTTAGTAATGCACTTATCAATTTAATTAAATATTTACAAAGGAACATCATATTTCTTATTCAGTATATTCCATTGATCTTACCTGCTCATGTGGTCAATCTTTTCCCATTTTTCTTTGCTCTATCACCAGTCCATGTTATCCCACTGTAAGGAAAAGCATGCACAAAACAACTAATATCAAAAAAAAGTGATGGTGATTTATATTTTAGGATATTTAAATGTAGTTTCTGTAACTGTTCAAAAGGAGAATTTTCATCTTGAGCAATACTGTCATAGAGCAGAGATACAGCAAGCATTGAGAATTTTATTTTACCACTGTCATGGTTTAACCCCAGCCAGCAACTATGCACCACACAGCTGCTCAGTCACTGCCCCATCTCACCAGGGTGAGGGAAACAATTGGAAGGGTAAAAGTGAGAAAACTCATGGGTTGAGATTAGAACAGTTTCATAGCTGAAAAAAAATATATAATAATTATGACAACAATGATAATAATAATGTAATCAATGCAATTAAAACATAATCATGAATGTAATTACGAGGAAAATCATAAAAAGAGAAAGAAATAAAACCCAAGAAAAACAACTGATGCAAATGAAAAACAAGTGCTCGCCACCAACATACCAATCCCCAGGCTGTGGGATGCACTCCAGCTAGTTGGAAGAAAATTAATTCCATCCCAGCCAAAATCAGGACCAGCATTTTTCCAAAGGTTCTTAATCCCTGTGATTACATTTGGAGAAAAGAACCCTGATACAAACTTCATTTTCTGCCTTCAGATTAAAGCTGAGAAATACATGACTCAAGAGGAGAAAGAGCAAGCAGAAATGCTGGCTAAGCTTGAAATGGAAAGACGCCTTGCTGCCACGGTAATTAAAGAAATGTCCCTTTTACAGGCCATTGTCTCTGTTTAGGCTTATTTAAATAATGCAGCACTGAAACATTCCAGTAATGTAGTATGGGAGAATAAATTTCAACTGGTAGGTAATGATCATAGGTGTCTTTTCCTTATTATTATTGTTTACAATCAGAACTACATAGGTCAGCTGGGGGGAGAAAAGGTAGAGTGTTAGACTCACAGTTTTTAAACGTGCTTAGGGGCAATTTAAAATAACATACCAGATGGTTGGGAACTAGATACATGTCCAAATTCATGCTACTCCTCGATCAAGAGCTTTGTGTTTGACAGGTGTTTGTTGATTTAGCAGCCCCTGTTCTCCATGGTTCAGACTAGAAGACTGTAGTCCTTTCCTCTGGCTTTAAAATGCATCTGTAAAAAACTAAGATGGTTCTGGCCCCAAAACAGATGCACAATTACATCTTTCTTCATCATAGCTTGTCAGTTGGCCAGGAGTAACCTTATGCCTGTGTTCTTTCCAAAACTGCCACAATGGCAGTTTTAGTAAGTTATTTGGCATATGAGTATTTTACCAGAAAAAACAGAAACTTTTGGGATATTTCACGCACAGCCCCAAAAAGCAGCAATCTGCTAGTGCTGAATAATCTAAAGGTGAGCACTGTTATCATCCCCAAAACTTGCAATTGCTACAGTTCCTTTTGTACCTTCAAGTATTTTTTGTGTTTCTTCCCAGGACAATGAAAGACTGCGTGCTCTTGATGACATGATGGGTGGAGTGCTGGAAATCAGGAGGGAAGACATTTTGAAAATGGTGAGATGTGTTTCTGCCATGTCCTTTAGGAAACCTGTAGGTTCTTCCGGCAATGTGAAATTCAACCAGCAAACATCTCCAACCTCAGTGACAGAAGAAAGCTGGAGAAATGTAGAACTGCATTATGAGCAGATAGACTCCATAAAAGAGCATGCACCAAAAAAAAGACAAGATTCTACTGCCTATAGAATTACCTGT
This sequence comes from Toxostoma redivivum, assembly GCA_013397375.1. Taxonomy (NCBI): domain Eukaryota; kingdom Metazoa; phylum Chordata; class Aves; order Passeriformes; family Mimidae; genus Toxostoma; species Toxostoma redivivum. Next base: position 655,439 of record VXBI01012889.1, read on the forward strand.
ACTGCCTGTAGAATTACCTATCAACACCTGTTCAATCATAGTGGAATACTGTAGGAACATCATCTATTTAATGTACATCTATGTAATGTATTACCACTATAACAACTATACTGCTGAGGGAAGGGTCAATCATCCATGGCTTTAATCTTACAGAAAACCACTGTGTTTCATTTAACTCACCAAATATAGATTGTACAGCAGTAGAGGAAGGAAAGGATGTGAGGGAGTGCCACAGAAAAAGGGTAGGGCAGACCGAGGCACTCCTCTGAAATCGATCTGTTTTGGAAAAGTAGGACTCCACACAGAAGTTTACATTTGCATGGAGTTAGGTTTGGGGTTCTGAAACAGAAAATGTGGTGTATCTTGTACTACCAGTAGTATTTGAGTACCAAATTCTTGTATTTTGCAAGATCCAGGAGTGAATTCCTGTAAGCCAGTGAGTCTAGCATGATATATACACATTAAAATTACTGATGCAAGTAATTTTAGTTGATATATATACACTAGAGCAGCAGAATATATATGCTACTTTGATTTAAAGTTTGTACCTTCCTAAGAAATACCTTTTGTTAAATTTAGTGCATGCTGTAGTTTGTTAGTGTGCTGATGTAGACTTACTATTTCTCTTTAAGCATATTTTTCTTCAATATTTCTAGGACATTCCTCCACCTTCTTTTATATCTAGACCTGAGGATCTTTGGACTGAAGAAGAAAAGAAAATATTTGATGAATATGAGAAAAATGTCAAGGAACTGAATGAAGGAAAAGAAGAATATAGACAGGTAAATTAAAGTGAGGAAATGATGGGTATGTTCACAGTGCTCATGACCAAAGCTTCCAGTCTTTCTCAGAAGCAACTTCTAAAAATGAATACTAATAAATAGGATAAACTTAGAATAAATGATCATAAAAGATCTTGTGACATATTAAATAAATCCTACCTTAGACAGAATTAGGCAGTCTCCACTTAATTACTATGGGCAAAAAATTGTAAAAGTTGTGATAACCTAAGAAGGTTAACTTTCCTTCACAAATGTACCAATGTTTCTAAAATGTGTTTTTCAGGTTCATTCCCAGAGTTGCTGATGCCATACACAAATAATACAATTACATTTATTCTTTAAAGTGGTATTGAAACAACATAACTTTGTAGCCTGGCAGAACTCTCTTTCCAAACTAGTAATTTCTGTGGCCTTTTGGCTGAATTATACAGTTCCATATTGTGCATGCTCCATCATCTCATATATATAGACAGATATATATCAAGAGAGACATCAGAAATTATTTGTTCCTCCAGATGTAATATTGCTGCTCTTGTCCTTCCCTTCCTCAGTTTCTGAGAAATGAATGGAAGAAACTTGAAGCTTCCATCAAGGAAACGACACAAAATTTCGATGAGATTGTCTGCAAACTCTCTGAAAAGAAACTGAAATCAGAGATGGTCGTCTACCAGGTATTGCAAAAAGCATTAATTTTTCATGTCTGCCTCTGCGCAGCAAAAATGTTAACTTGTTTTTATTACAATCATTTCACAGGAAGAACTCAAAATAGTCAATCTTATTTACACTTTACTGTTGGATGAAGAGTTGGACAGCAGAGAAGCTGGACTTCATAAATTCCTTATGAAAAAGAAGAAAGAAAAAGTAAGTTATCATTTGAAATGCTGTTGTTTGGAGTAATGTAATGTTTACAGTACAGTTTCATGAGAAGTCTGCTCTTTCCAAACCAAATTCTTGCCATAAAGGACTTTCTGACAATTTACAGGGTCATTGTTTGTTTGTTTTTTAATTTGTACAGGTGACATACATTATAAATACCTCTGGTTTTCTTAACAGATACTCAGCTTGGTTCATCTGGAGTTCTTTGGTAAAACTTCATACATTCAGAATGGCATGCTGCTACTTGTTTGCTACATATAATATTCTTTAGTACCTGGTATCAAGCTGAAAGTACAGTAGTAGGTCTGGGTTTCAGTGCAAGTCTCTTACTGTAGTCTGCAGGTTGGTTCTGGCTTTTGAGACAATATTATCCCATTTGCCTATTTTGTCTTCATGGAGCTGTTCATGAGTCCACAGATAATACACTGCTGCCTCCACATGTCAGATGTCCTCCTCAGCCTGTGCAGAGCACTGTGTGTTTAGAGCTGCCAGCAGCCTGTTGTGAGCTGCAGGGAGGGATTCCAAACAGGCATCTACCCCCCCACTGAATTGGCTGGACTAGTTTTAAAGCCATCTGAGGCCAAGTGTATACCAGCTTACAATTTACAAATTTTTTAAATTTTTTTTTGTTTTTATTTTCTAAATGGTCCCATTGGTACAACTTTTGGTCCCTGGAAACCATCAAATACAACAAAACTGTCTCCCCAGCAGAGTATTTAACAGCCTCTATAAAACACAACTTTAGTATCCTGACACATAGAAGAACTCTGCCATGACAATAGGGAAATTGCATTCTAAAGTTAAGAACTCTCCACTGAACAACATTTGAGATTTTTTGACTGGTCTTATCTGAGATGACATGAAAATAAAAAGAAATCCCTATAGAAAAAAGGTATCAACATATGCCATTGCATTCAACGTTTCAGAAGGTTTGTCAGAATTTCTTACACAAATTTGTTACATTCTTAAGCAGCAGGTTAGTTTAATTTCACAGCTCTTCATCTTCTAGCAGTATCTACAAGTGACCCCTGAAGAAGGCATTATATGGTTACTTAAAATAGCGCACAAGGTTATCTCTAGAAATAAGGAGGTGTCAGCTTCATCACTGTATGTGAATAGCCATTCACTGCTTCTGCTGGCTGTTTCATTCCTGAAATCTTTTGGCTTTACTATAGGTCAAGGGTGCAAGAAAAATCCTGGCTGCAAAATATGGTGTTGAGGCTTACACGAGCCCCTATAAAGATGCGTTACATGAAAACCAGGTGAGACTCTTGGAAACACAAAGAGTTTCAGAAGTTAATGTTGTTCATAAGTATAAGTTCAAAAGTGAATGTATCTTCATAATGAGAAGAATGTGCTTCTCTGTAAGCAAGAGTTCTAGCCAACTCACTGATCAATGAAATTAGGCAGTATAGGACAGTGTGTGTATGGAAAAATTTATGAAATAGTGCAGATTCCTGTGATGTTTGGGAGCACTTGGAAAAGCACTGTATCCTGTATTTCTAGGATATGGGCAGGTTGATACTTTAAAAAAAAATAATATTGTAGTAACAAGAAAGCTTTCTTCCCCACCCCCAGAGCCTGGAAGATTGTTTTATAAAGCAGTTTGCTGATATACCTGATGATCTTCTTGAGGAACTTTTACAACTTTACAAACATCAACCAGAGTAAGATCCCCTCCATTGTTTAAATACTAATATTTCCCATGAGTCAAGAATGAGAATACTATTCTAATAATAGAATACTATTCTAATAGAATTTATTCTAATAGTCCAAATTATATTTCCTGCTTTTTATTGGATAGTTAACAAGAGCTAATTTCCCATCCCACTAACAATTGCTATTTTGAATATACATTTCCTTATTCACTCCACAAAATCTATTTTAAATGCAATCTAAACAATCATCAGGTTCCAAGACGATATTCTCATTTTTTATAGTCTTATCTATTTGCTTTTTGCAAGAGATTGAGAGTGTGAAACATTCTTAGTTTTTTGTGACCTTCTTCTGTGCAAGAGAAAATAGAAAGTACATCCTGTCTGTGCTGTGTGTATGCATTAGGACCCCAAGGACAGAAACCCTCCTTGATGCAGCTAATCCCTATGTGAAGGGATCAGCTGAGAATTACCAAGATGCACTTTCCCTTTTAATGAAAGTCATGGATGAACTGGATAGTCCTGAGCACATGCCTAGTGGCTTAAACCAGTCTGTGTGGAAACGTTTTTGTCTAGCTAGACGAAATAAAATGAAGAGTGAGGAGCTGGTATGTAAAATTATTTCTTTTGCCTGTATACTTCTTGATAGTTTTGAGTCTTAAACTTCAGTGGAGTTCTCACATAGGGTCAAGCTAGTGGTGAAATAACAATGCAGGATACATATATTCCATTGGCCTTCAAAAGTTTGCTCTGGATAAATTCAATTCAGAATAACAGGGAAACCTGTTCTCTAGTTCTAGCTGTAGTTCTTCAGAGAAAAAATTAGCATGTTAATATGGATGGTTTTTATCAGAATGATTGTGACCTTGATATGACTTAATTTAAAAAAAAATTATAATTTTCCTTTGCTCTATCCATACAAATAAAACCCTATAAGGTATTTGATTCTTATTATCTGTTGAAGTCATCCTCTCCCACAAGCATTCTACATTTGCACCATTGCGTTCCAATAATTTTCCAGAATATAAAGAGCAATTCTTAACAAAAGGCTTTCTGGAGATGTATTTGTTCATCATAAAACCACGAACAAATAAATCTGAATTATGCAGAGATATATATACATTATATTTGACCAAAAGAGAAGCAAATTTGATTTCCCTTCACATGAATAAATTATGCATGTATGAACAAATAATTTCCTGAGCAGAGAACAAGGGTTGTAACCTTTATGTCTCATATGATGTACTGAGATTCTCACAATACTGGGCTGCATATTTACGTATACAGACTCTTCTTAAGAACTTGTCTTGTCTGTCCTTAAAGAGGCTTGCCCTGACACACTGACAAAGTTGAAAAAGTTGGGAATGTCACAATGTTGCTTGCCTAGGTGAAATGGAAGTCCCTAGCACTGAAAGAGATGCAGGCCTGTCACCGGAGAAGAGTGGATGAAAATGAGAAGATGAAGTCAGAATTAGAGAACACTTTCCAAGAACTCACTTGGTAATTTTGTGTCTTTTCCTATGTTCAGCTGACCTTTAATACTCTACTAACACAGAACCAAAAGTTACAAGCAAAATTATACACCAGCACTGGTGTCTGTTCTCCAGCACTCTTTTATCTAGGTTTCATTGCTGCTTGGACCTGCAATATTTGATTTTTTTATCTACATAACATAATTTTCACATTCATTATCATTCAAGAATAAATTCCAAAGTAAAATATACAGGAAAATGGGCCCTGGCTGGAGGTCTCTTCTGTTTTCTTTTCAACTGATATTAAGATTTATTTTGAGTAATAACATTTTCCTTCAGAACATCTGCTAGAGTATGTTAAACTGAATCCAGTGCTTAAAAACTTTATGTATACATATACAATAAGTTTCAGATTTTATAGTCACTTTATCAGCAAACAGAAGACAGTCTGTCAAAGAGTATTACCAGTAATAAATATAAACATTGAGAATCATGAGAGGATTTATATAATCACATTGAAATCAATAAATGTTTTTTGTTTTCTGCCATCTTAGGCTGAAGGAGGAGAAGATGAAGCTTCAACAGAATTTGACTGTCCAGTTTTTGCTAAAGCAAGGACAGGTGGAATTGGAAAGCACAAAGATCCCAGACTACAGTGATGCTGTTCTCATTGATAGGAGTGTTGTTGAAGAACTGAATCGCAGTCTTTTGGTAATTTACATTATCTGGAGGAAATTTAAGCTTTCTAAACAAATGTATTGTCCTTCAGAGGCTCAGCTTTTTCTCCGGTTTGACATTTAGTTTCAATTCATTACAACACACCAGCAGGCTCAATTGTAATCTAGAAGCTATTAAGAATTCTCTAATGTCTCTTCTCATGATGTTAAAGATTGCAGTGCAGACTGGTTTCTTGATGTTTGATCAATAAAATTCAGATCAATGAAATGGCAACAGTCTTTAGACACACCATCACTTACACATACATTGTAACTAGAAAATGCTAATGTCATGGGCACAAGTCCAAAATTCCCTCAAGGCAAACTTACAGTTATGTTAAGAAGCATTTGAGTAGTGGCTCACATTAAATTTAAAAATTAATACCGTTTTTAATGTAAGGTGAAATTGGTGATGATACTTAAAACAGTTTTTCATACCCTCATGGAATGTTCTTTTTTTAGGCTTTCTAGCTGTAAAAAAATTGTCTTTTACTGTTACTGCACAAAGCCTTCAGTACCATCTGCAAAATACCTTAAACAGAGCAAGCTTGTATTTTGTAGACCTGAAATGCCTTTCCATTCTTATATAAGATAGATGGAGGGAGAGATTAGTTGTCATTTTCTTAATCTATTTCTATGATCTAAGGCTGTGACACAGAGGATAAAAGAGAATAAACTTCCTTAAAAAATAACCATCTGGAGCAAAGTCTGGAAAGAGACTGCAGTATAACATGTTTAATTGACTAAAATTATGACTTTGGAAACTTGCCTATCTTGTTGCAAACAATTATTCCGTAATCTGTAAAGTGTGTTAATTAAGATTGATCTATTTTTTTAGGCTCAAGGAGAAAAAAAAATTACTGCCATGGTAGAATATAAAGAATTCTCTAAAGGGATAATACAGCTGGAATGGGAACACAAGAAAATGAAAATGCAGATACAAGATCTGAAAGAGAAGGCTCGGGATATTGTAATACTACCTATTTCAAAAGATTGCCAGTTAGTGAGTTGCTTTTTCTGATTTATATTTTAACTGCAGAAAATTATGCTGCCTATATCTGTAACAAAGATCGTTTATATTTATACCTCATAAATCTCTTAGAGAAACGTGATTCCTAATAGGTCAACAATTCAGCTTTCAAAGGGAAGCCTTATTCATGAGATTGAGCAGTGAAGAAATTCTTTGGGATGTTACAGTGTAAATTAAGGCAAAATTAGCCTTAACTCTTAGTGTTTCAAAACTGGCGTTGAATAAGGAGTCAGGATTTTGCAGCCACAAGGAACAGATCTCTTAAATCGAGCAGAGTCCTTTTTAAGTGGAAGGTCTGAGGTGCCCCCATCTGGTATCGCACAGAAATACCGTAACTTTGCTGTACACGAGACTGGGCGCTCCTACGGGAGCTCACCGAGTCCCACCCTCTCACTGCCATGTGCTGGCTCAGCAGCAGAGCAGGGAATTGTTTGCCATGCCCGGCAGGCAGGAGGGGGCAGCCGGCCAGCACCTACATAACTTTGAACACGCCCAGCTGGCAGGCCAGGGAAAAGAGATAAAGGCTGTGTGACACAGCCAAGGATGCCACTGGGAGAAGAAAGGACGAAGAAGAGAGGTTATAGGGAAATCCTCAGGGTATTGCAGTATGGGAGGTAGAAGACTGTAGGGAAATCTTATGGTGATGATGTGGGTGGCATAAAGGTTTGGAATAAGGGATGTTGAAGGATGGGTAGGCTGGAGATACAGCAGTGGGGACGGCTATAAAGCACAGAGAAAAAGGAAAATGTTGGACAGCAGGTCCAACAATATTGCAATTCAATCAAAAGATTAGAAGAAAATTCAAATCATATGTTTTGCTTAATCTTAATTTGTATTGATGCTCCACAAAATACTTGTTCTGAATCACACGATTTTCATAACTAACACCAATCACCAGAACAGCTTTCCAAAGAGCACTGAAAAATTCTTTCTTTCCAGCACACTGAAAAATTCTTGTGGCAAATTTATCACCAGTGTTGCTGTTAGCTCAGTTCATTAAACTGATGAGCAGAACTCTTGCCCTTCAGAGAAGAGTTAAACTGCCCATAGTAAAGGCATTTACCAGTTTAATCAGAATTTGAATGCCCTGAGAGAATGGACTTACATCACTTTTTGATTGGAAATATGGGGTTAGTGGGAAAGACAAGGTAACAGATACCCCAACAACAGGAATGGAAAGAACGATGGCTTAGATAAATGTGTGTGGGCAAGGACCTGAGACCATTTGGAATGAGGGCTGTTAAGAAAGCAGTAAGTGAAAGAAGCTCAATCCTGTAGGCAAGGAGCCCCTTCTGGGTCTTGCCTGTTTCTCCTCCTCTAATTAGAGTAGTCCACAGAATTCTGCCTGTCACTTTGGTGGGACAGTACTGTGGAAGGATGAATCTACATCTACAGGAACCTGTCTACTGCCTGTTATAGATCCATAAACCATTCCTGTTATAGATCCATAAAACATTATGGAGTTTGTGATTTGTCATTTGATAAAGAGGTATTTTAGTAGCAGTGTGCTCAAGGAAAAAATCATAAATTCTCTGATATGTCAATTACTATGCAGATAGAACAATAAAAGAAGGAAGAATGATTAGGATACTAGACAGAAAATAATAGTTTTCCTCTCTAGCCTAACGACAGACTTAGGCCTCCAGCTATGTTAGCTTAGATTACATTATAACCAAAAGCATAGCTTAGGGTTTTTGACAACCTCAGCATACTTGTTTGGCCCTTGTTTCCATTATAAATATATAATAGATAACATCCTTTTTAACAGCTGCACAGTCTAGTACTCACACAGCATCCAAGCATATCCTTACAAGGTCTCTAGTAAGCTTTACCACTGCAGAATTCCAGTTTTTTGAGTTTCACATAGTATGATTTTCTTTATAGAAAAGTGGAATTGTTGAAAATGAACAGGCATAAAGTAATTTCTTTCTGCTTTATTTCTTCAGTTCCTAACCATGCAGAACTATGACATCGACATTGCTCATCACTTAGCAGGAATGGAGCAGAGCCTTGGAGTCATGGATAAGGTAAATCCAAGGGAACCACTACATCTGAGAGACACAGCCTTCATTTAAATGCAGCTCCTTCCTTATTAGCAAGAGGTGTTTGAAAGAATAAGTGCAATTGATATAGGCATGCTAACTCAAGGACTGTTGGAGTACACCCATAATAGCACACACAGATATAGATATAGATTAGATATAGATATAGATTAGATATAGATAGATATAACATGTATTTGTCCATCTGGCTTTCAACAGTTTCCTCAACTTGAGCTGTGCTGTCTACAGCAGCAGTTCTTTAGTGTTTGGAAGCAGTCATCATACATGGATTGTTGCAGAGATGAAGCCTATCTACTTGCTCTGTTACTGGAATTAAATACTTTCCTATCCTGAACATCTGAATGCAGATCTGCTAATCACTTCTTACACAGCACTGCCTATAAAAGTCACTCTTCCATTTCTAATGAAGCATTCTTTCAGTCTTCTCTGTTTAATGTTTCTCTGCAGGACCACCAGCAAAGTATCCCTCCCCTCTGTATTCAAAATACGATACAACAATCTGATTTGCTGGTTACCTCATGCATTTCACCATTCAAATTATGACTGTCATTGTTTTTAAGTGATTTCACTGGATTTTCTCCAAGTTGTGCTAGTTGACATCAGCTTCCTCTTCCTCTTCAAGCTTTAGTATTTATCTTGTCCCTTTACAGCCCATCCATCATCTTCAGCAGCTCCCAGCAGCCAAGTGCATGTTCTTAACTCATGGATTCTATTGACTTCCTTTTCTCCCTTTGCCTTTCAAATTTTATCTTTAATATATCTCTCTTCCTGATCTATACCTCTTTATTCCTTGGCTGCTCCTTAAATTAGAACTCCATAAACTGAGATACTGTGTGTGAAAAACACTTCACAAAGTAAAGCTTACAATGTGCTACAAGTCAAATCAGCATACATGAAAGGTTATCAAGCTACAGCATAGTGCTTAAAATTATAGATTTTCATCATAAATTTGTCTGAATAGTTTTTGTATGACATCATATATTTGCTTTATTCATCTCAAAATGGACAGTTGCACAAGAAGAATGTGAAGAACCATCAGAAAAAAGTCAGAGAGCTGAAGAAGTGCATCCATCTAAAAGAGCAAGCGAACTACGAGCTCAGCCTGCAGCTGAAGGAAATGCTTGTGTCTGTGTCAGAAAGGATGCACATCTTTGAGGCAGCTGGTGAGTCCAGTGATGCACTTTAAGGCACAAGCAAAGGACATTCAGAAAATAACTCCAAGGCTGGACAGTGCTGTTCTCCACCATCAGCTGAGGGGCACGGAATGCCTGTCTGTTACTGTATGTGCACAATGAGCAGAGTCCTTCCTGCCAAAACCTAACATGATTACTGAAGAGTTACCTGGAGACTCCTATGGCTCTTGTAACCAAAGCTAATTGATTGAATTCCTGAAACTGTTCAAGTCAAAATATTACAGTCATTAATAACTTCATTAGGCAACATGCTTTCATTTTTTCAGAGAGCTGTTCAATGGGCTCCATTCCACCCTTCCAAGAGAACAGAGGAAGTAATGTGGAGCTAAGAATAGTATTCACTTTTAGGAAAACTTATAGAAATCTTTCCACTACTGGAAAACAGTTACAGATTTTCAAAACAGTGGGTACTTGCTAGAAGCTAAAGAAAGCATGCCCAGTGCCTTTTTAAAATATTATGCTTTATTTAGTACTGTAAAGGTTCTTAAGCCCAACCATGAGCCTTTCATAAAATGCTTGCCTATTTTATACAGAATTTGGAATAACCCCAGGACAGGTCCCCTATAAATACAGACTACACATCCCCTGTGAGCACAGGCTAACACTAATGCTTTTTCTGCAGACACGCGGGATATTTCTGAAAAGATCACAAGGCAGCGATATCAAGCGATTCTGAAGCAGAAAGATCTACGGAACCTTATAAGGGAACAGGAAAAAGAGCTTACAATTCTTCAGTTAGAATCTGGAATTTGGAAACCAAGAAAATGCCATATTGTTCAAAAATCAGAGTCGAGGTAGATGAATAAGACCGTGGTCTTATCGAAGGAAGTTTTGACAGCTGATTCTTCTGCCTGAACTTTTCTTTCCACAAATTGTTTCTTCTGTAATTCCATGAAAAATAACTTCCATTTGAAAGATGCATGGTTATCTGATTTGTAATTTTTACACCTGGTCTTACCCCCATAATATTTCAGTTTATGAGATTTATTTCTACTGGTTTTATTATATATATACCATATAGCTCATTACAGAAGACACAGGATACAAGAAATTGTAGACTGATAGAAGAATAGGTATATTTGTATGTCCATTGTTTGCAATATGCAATTGTAGAACCTTTTAAAGATAAATCCATCAACTGGCATCTGCTACAATTCAGGTGGATTTGAAATAATTTACCCTTCTGATGGCACAGGTGTAGGTTTTCTGAGCAGATGTAGGGATGCCTCATCCTGACCAAGGGCAGCTGTGCCTTATCATGGTATAATCACCTACAGCCAGCAGGAGCTGTGGCTGCTGCCATGGGCAGAATCATAGGAAAACCAGGTTTGGAAGCATCTGGGCTCCTGAAATAGTTCTTTCACATTGAGAGGCACTGTATTCTCCTGCCAGCTCCCTCCACAACAGCTAAAAAAGAACCTGTGGTAAAGTTTCACTACTGCTGGAGCCTGATCTACCTACTCAAGCATTTGCTCTGCTTTTTATTTCCCTGCTCCATGGTGTGTGTCAGTTCTTCTTTCATAAATTCACATGACACCTAAACCCACTTCATTGTGAGAGCAAGAATAACTTTGATACCTTAGCTAAAAATTCTACATTTGTAAGGATAAACTATTTCCGTTGTGATCCTGTACCTCTCTTTTTTTTGCTTTACCATCTCTAACTGGGATTTGTAAAGATTCTAATTACATTTCACTTATTACAAGACCTTTTGTCTTTCTGCTGAAACTGCTGTAGAAGCAGTATTGTTCCAAATGTGCCAATGACCTCGGAGAAGATAGCTGGCCCCTTCACCAGGCATCATCATCTTTTTGCACAAGTCTAAAAAGGCAGAGAAGTAGTGCTTTAATACTCAAAATGTGATTTGCAATAAAGGTTGTTCTTGCATTCTCTCTGGACAGGAACAGTCAGTATTCTTAAAAGCAAGCTGTAAGTACAGACTGAAGTCTAATGAGCCTTATCAATGGTTGAAAAATTCTATATGATTTTTGATTTTCTTTCTCTTGAGCTAAGAAATTACTCCCTTATTAAGGAAACAGCATATAGCACCTTTGAACAAAAGAGGTAGGGTATAACCAATAAGAAAACAAGATTCCTAGCAGGGAGAGTTGTAAAGTAGTTTAGATTTATGTATTGTTACACTTGAGAAGCAGTGGTTTTAGGGAAAATAAAAAACAGAAGTGACCATGATGAGAAAACAAGCAATTTCAAGTTAAATAAAAAAACTTTTTAAAAAGGCATTTATTGGAGAATAAATGAAATGGTAAAGACTTATTCAGTTTCATGAGTCTGTGTTTGAAGCAATCCCATTAAACAAGGCCTTGTTTTTCTTATTTGAAGAGAGAAAACACCTTGGCTCTCAGATGCAGTAGGAGAGAAGAAAGTTGGTTTGAATTATCTTGCCTTCCCTTCTACTACTTCAGGCTGTGGCAGAATGCTTATCAGACAGCAGCCTTTACAAGAGTGTGTGGACCATTACCTGAAAGCAACTGCATTATGGCACATTTCCCTCAGTAGGAGTTAAAGCTAGTGAGAACATCTTATCTCAGCTCTGGAATATTAACATCATCAAAATTAGTTATCTTCACTTAACTCACAAAATGCTGTCATTAGCCTTCATTGGCTGACTGGCACCAGGAAGACATTTGTAAAATGGGTGTATCTACAAACAAACCGAACTTTTCCCCATCTGAACATGAACAGAATTGACAATTTGAGTTATTTCAATACCACTAATGCAGACACTAAAAATGGACTGCTTTCTACCTGTTAAACTATGACTTATTCTTATTAAATAAAAATTCACTGACCAAGTCATTAAGCCAGATTCTCCTAAACAATACCAGTTTGATTTTTTTCCATTAAGTAATGCCTTTTACAGTGCCTACTGTATGTATGTACACAGCTTTGTAAGTATCTCTGGAGAAAACCTCCTAACCCCAAACCATAAAGTCCGTTGTCTGACCAACACTTCTAACACAATCAGAAAGTACTCAGTCTTTTCTGCTTTTGTGTCTGTGCAAAGAAAGCTCTGCAGCTGTAGATTATGCATCTACAAAATCTTCTTCTGTTCTGCTGTAGTGCAGTAACTTGTCTTCTAACCCAAAAGTATCGATGAGCTGAGTGAGACTCACTTTCTTGCCATCTGCAGAAAAGGCTGACTGCAGCTCATACAGCATCAGCTGGGTGCTACTTCTCCACTTCACTATCAAGGCCTGCAGCTCAGACAGGTTGTTCTGAAATTGGAACAAAGAAAAAAAAGAGTCATCATCTGCTGACATATGAGGGTTTTGATACCCTGCAGATATTCTTATAAAATGCCTCAAACTGAGGCAATACACAAGCACCATGCTAAAAAACCAGTGAGCATTGGCTCACCTTGGATCGATACATCTTCACCAGTTTGAGCCTACGAAGCAGCTCTTCCTTCTCTTGCACTTGTTTCACCAGCTTTACTTTTTCTTCAAGGGACTGCTGCTGACCAAGATCAACCTGTAGCACATTCAAATTCTCCGCTGACCCACAGGGATCTCTCTCCTGTGAGGGAGTTTTGAAACATCTATGTCCAGTGCTATTTCCTTCCAGGCTTTCAGACCCATCTTGTAATCTGGAACAGTTTGTTCTTGTCTCTGGCAAGCACCCTGTGTCAGCACCAGCACTGTCTTTCTCTTCAGTGTCTATTTTGAGCCGCTTTGCCACTGTAAAATTGGCATTAAATGAACGTCTTGTTTTCCTCAATCGTTCCCTCAGAGCTGCACTCATTTGCTAAAAAATAAACAAACCCAAAAAACCCAGGTGGTCAGAATAATCTTAATTTTTTATCAAATCTCAACCAACTGCTTACCTATCATTATTGTTTACATAGAATAGGTAATATATTTAACTATCATTGTAAAGCCAGACTTCCTAATTCTCTGTATAGCCTTCAAAAACTTGAACAAGTTAACTTCTTCCTTTCACATGTATTTGCACACACAGCTGCAAGACATGGAAAGGTGTAGTTCCACATTTTCTTGGACAAAAATCCTGTATATATAAGGCACATTTCTTACCTGCACAGCCTTATAGCTAGAGGTATAAGGTGCCTGTCTCTAGCCTTCCAGCCAGCAGTGCTGGAAGTGACTTCTGACTCCTTGATGATTCCACAAGCATTTCTGTTACTATGAAGAATCACATTATTGGAAAAGTAGTAAATTTTCATACCTGTTTCCCTGAATTAGTCCCCTGTGCAGGTGCTGCCCCAGAATCCTTTGGAGTATTGCACAAAGATGGCAATTTATCCAGCACTGACTCTTCCATGTTGAGATGAATGGCAGTCTCTGTTAAATGACAGAATGAATTATAGTGTCATTGTCACCTGATTATAACAAGCTATGTGGCTGCAGAAATTACTAAAAAGTTTTAATATTAAATTCTAAGGCTTATTGTCAAATTGGCATGTTCAAAAAAGACATCTGCATAAGTTATGTAGCTGTTTCATGTGCTAAGTAGCATCTTGCTTTGTGAATAGCTTTTTTTTGAGAGGATGTGTGACACTACTAACTGCCATAAAGTCTTTTACTATGCATTTTATATATTATTTTTCCCCTTGCTCCTAAAGCTCTGTGGAGCCAGGAAGATTTTTGTTGGCCACAAGTATAAACAATTAATCTTTTCTATAGAACAATATAATTGAGTATCCAGCTCTCTGAAAATAATCCAGTCTCATTTGATCCTTCTGGGGATGCTGCTTAAAAAAGTAATTACTCACACAGGTGGAAGTTTTGATTAACAGGAAGCATCCCAAGCTCACTCAGAAAGGCACCTTAATTAAAATGGTTAAGTCACACCTCCCAGCAGGAACCAACTTCAAATCGATTTGGCCATGTTGAACTTGTTTAGCAGTTGTGAACCACCTACTAATGACCAGAATGCAGCTGGAAAATCGACAGCTCCACCTCCACTCACCTGCAAATTGCAATTAGGAGTTTTGAAGCAGAAGCCTCTCAAGAATAAAATCCTGCAAACCAAAACTAGGCAACACAGGGCTGGCACAAGGGGCTTCCTCTTCACAGATGAAAACTGCCAAACCTCAGTATGCCAAAGCCTTAATAGCCCAGCAACCCTGGTCTTCCTGGCTTGATACCAAAGGATGGAGGTCCTCATTTATCTTAGAACATTCCACCCCAGCTGTTCAAAACTGAACATACGGTACTCTATTAAAAAACCCAGACCTTAGTAAACAGTCTAGTTAATTAGGTATATTAGCCATCCATCAATTAAACAGGAAGCCCACAGCATCCATTAAATATCATGGAAATTTAATACTATTATTTCTTGTTGTAAGCAAGAGCCTAGAAAAAGCTACATCATTCTTATGTATACCGCATGCCACAAATATGTAATAAGCCTTTCCAAGGAGCAAAATAATCTCAAGCCTAAAAGATAGCTTAAAAAAAAACCCAAACAATCCTACAATTCTCTGTCTTTACTATCTAATGCAAATTCGTTTTCAAATTACCATAACAAATACTTTTTACACTGTTTTGCTAATGCTGTTACATGGCAGCACATTCACACAGATCTCCTGCACTCAAAATCCTTTTCCTGTATCTTAGGCCAAGAATCCTTAGCATTTTCAAGCAGTAATGCTGTTCACCACACAAAAAATTCTGTCCAGCAAGTTAAGAAAATCTGAGTTAGAAGGGGAAAAGACAATTTTGCTTTTCAGTACTTACTTGACTTTTGCACTTTGGGTACGTCTGCAACTACGCCCTCAGTTTTCCTGCTTATAGCTACATTATATAACAGCACTCCTTTTACTATCTCAGCAACAAAAGGCTCTATTAACACTCAATACAGCTTTTGCCTTGCTAGTTTTTCACCGGCAGAGAAGGCTGGGCAGCCCATAAGCAAGGCCACAGACCCGTGGAGCTCGTTCTGAGGCGCTGCACGCCACAGCACCAACCCGCAGGGCTGAGAAGCGAAGGGAGGCCCTTTGAGGAAGCACAAACCCCTCAGGGCCGGGGTGAAGGAGGAAAGAACCCGGCGGAACCGCCCTTCCGTGCCTCGCTGCCCTCAGTCACTTCAACCTCCCGCTGCCGGCCCGGGGCGGCCCCGCGCCTGCGCGCCGCGCGTGCCCGGGCGGTGCCTGCTGCTCGCGCCTGCGCGCTGTGGGAGACGCTGTGGGGCTGAGGGGCGGGCGCGGTGCGTGAGGGGATCCCGGTCCCGATCCCGATCCCGATCCCGGTCCCGCAAGCGGGAAACGCGGGGCGTCGCCGGGGACCTCACAGAGTTTGGTGTTGCGTCTGGGCATGCCCGGCGTTGCTGTGTCCCTTAGGCCAGCGTGGGCCCGCTACCCCGTAGTTCGGGTCTGGGCCAAGGCCAGGTGCCACCTCACAGAATCACAGAATCACTTTGGCTGGAAAAGACCTTTTAAATCATCGAATTCAACCTATGGCCCAACATCACCATGTCAAGCATGGCAAGAAGTGCTACATTCAGTCTTAAACACTTCCAGGGGTGGTGACTCCAGGACCTCCCAGGGCAATCTGTTCCAGTTCCAGTCACCGTTTCTATGAATAATTTTTTCCTAGTGGCCAAGCTAAACCTTCCTTGGCCTAGCTGAAGATGATAACACAGTGTCCCTGCTGCAAGTGTCCCTGTGCCAGGGAGGGGGAGTTCTGCCTCAGCATGGAGCACTCCCCACCATGGATGGCAGAGTAGTCCCTTTTGTCACAGCCAAAGGCACCACAGCTCTCCACCTCAAGCTGCAAAAGGCCTTTATCCCAGAAACTGTCTCCTCACATAAGGGGAAAAAGTATCTGAGGGATGCACTGGGAGATGTGTGACTGGAGCAGCACTGTCATGGCTTTGGGAAAGAAGAGAAAATGAAGAAATTTGACTGGAGAAACAGATTGTGACTGTGATAAGGAGCAGTTCCATCTGTGGCTGCACTGTGCAGTTCAGGATTAGAGCGTTCCCTGACGCTCGAAGGCGCTGCTGAAGCAAGAGTGATCTTCCTGTCTCTATCAGCTACACACCTGGCTTCCCCATGTGGATTTACTCTTCTCAAAACTGATTTGTACAAAATGTTTTTCAGCTATAACTGTCAGGAAGCCCTAACAACGACAGCTCCCAGCCCTTAGGGATGATGTCTCAGTGGTTCCTCCAGCACTGCCCACAGCCGAATGGCCCCGAGCCATGCATGGATGCCTCACACAGCTGTGCTGAGAGCTGCACGTGGGATACAGGCACCCACATGCTCTCGCTGGATCATGCCCTTAGCCTGTGTGTCAGAACTGCATTAATTTCCTGCCTGGTTCCTTCTCACAGCTACAGATGAGGATGCTCTGTTTTCTCTTCACCTTGTGTAACTCCCATCTCTACTGAGACCAGAGATAGTCTTGAGCTGAGAGGTGAGTAAGCACTGAGTGTTGTAGGTGTGATAACATGTTAGCAGTTGCTGTGATTTTGACCATGAGTTTTCATAGATTCACACACTTTGAAGAGGATTTGGCAGGGATGATAGCAACCTTTTACTCTCCTACAGTAAAAGGTATCAAAGCATTCAAAGCCCATCTACAACAAGTTGTGTTGGGAAATCTGAGAACTCGAGGCCTTATAGACCTTGTATAAGATTTTATCTGCGGGTGAAATTGATTTAGAAATCATATTTTTAGTAGCAAATGTGGGAATTTACATTACATGTTGTCATACTGTCTTTTGTAACCATTTACCAAAAAACCCCCTGTTGAACGATTCCCCAAGTGTTCAGGCAGTTTGGACGCATTTTTTAAATATGTCCCTTTTTTTGATTTCGAGTTTGTTTTTTTAAACCTTCAGAATTTAATGTCACAAATATTTTAATTTTTAAATATGTTAAAAATGGACTCCTGAGTGCAACAGCAAAAGTGCTAATAGAACTTCTGCTGCAAATTTATCAAGAGGGTTGGATCTCAGATACTCTGGAGCTTTGCAATGGCATGTGTCCGAGTTTACAGGGTATTTCCTTCAATCTCAAGGATGGTCCCTACTTTAAATTACTCATGCTCTGTTGTACAGACATGTTAACAGATGAGTTGCACAAGAACAACAGAAAGTTTGAGATTTTAGATCATTTGCCAGGTGAGATTCCAGTAAGGTTTAACAGGAACATAACACATGAAAAAGTCATCCTGTGCATTATCGTTGCACTTAATTAGAGCAACGCCCATATGCCCCACCCCAAGTGAGATTGCAGATTGTTTGGGACTCAGAATATAGAACAATGGTGCCACATGTTGGGTGCATGAGTTTAGTGTGCTACATCTAGAGTAGAGGAAAGGAAATATTGTCATCAGTATTCACTGATGGGTTATGACTCTAGGAAAACATCCTGTTCAGATTGGTATTAAGTGTTTAGCTGTTTACTCCATTTACCTATGAATTTACCTGATGTTTACACAGTGCTATGAAAACATGACTTGCCCAACACTTGGCTGGAAGCTCCTGACAGAGCTAGGAACTAGAGTGTCATCAGGCACTATCCAGTGATTATCCAGTATTCTTATTGCAGAAACACAATAGTGATGAATATTACGTTATTTTCAATTTAACGATGGCAAACCAGAGTCAGTTTGAAACCTTCCATTCAAAAACTGCACATGCATTTCCCTTGAGGAAAACAGATTATCCATGTGTCATTGATAGTAGCATGTCTATGGCACACTGCAGAGTGTTTCTCATGCTGTTCAGTTAAGCTCACCAGTATGTACACAGTAGCATGTTCATTGTAGTACAGTGTTTATTAAGCACTATAATGCTATTGTTTGATTTCTGATTCCTCTTGTGATCAGAATAGTTTGGGGTAAGCAAAATGAAAAAAAGCGTAGGAAATTATGTGCTGGGTAATAAAATTATTGATCTCTATTTGCTGAACATACCACTTCACTTCAGAGAAATTAGTTTCCCCGAGGAACCAAAAGGAAAACGTGCTTCTTGGTTTTATTTTCTCTGGTATTTCTGTGTTGACATTTTAGTGATCGGATTATTTTTTCTTCCAAGTGTATGCCAGTTTGGCTGCACAGTTGAAAGATATTATTCATGTACCCTCTCAATAATCTTGTGGTACCAGAAGAGCACTGAGGCTGACACATCAGCATTCTCAGGACAAGGACATGTTTTAATTCCCCTATGGGCATCATCAGTAGTAGCAAAGCCAAAATGGAAAGTAATGGTAAAGGATACTGGCTTTGAGTTTAGAAACTCCAGTTTGAGCTTTATGGGTTCTTGTCCTCGACAGCGTCAGGAGCATCACAAAACTTTCATTGAACAGTTTTCTGGGCACAACGCTAGGCCTTTTCCCTCTAAACATTGCCACTGAGTATCTGGGACGTTAGTCAACATACTTTGTCTTAAGGCACATATATATTACCCCTTTCTCATTTTTGTGAAATCTGTTGATCTTGTTTAAAGCCAAGTGATGTATTCTGATGCCTGAAGTACGCTCTGCACTGTCTGCGTATTTTCTCTTGCCTGGGGCAGGAGGGTGGGGTGCTTTTATGTGCCTAACCACTAACTGCTGCAGAAAGTTTTAAAATCCTACCCACTTCTGCATCAGCTTAGGATTGTGTTTTTGCTGGCTGCAATTCACTTCTCTGAAAGATGTTCTGACTTGCTTATAGCCATGTAAATATACCAAAGGAAGAATTTTATAGACCAGATTCCTGGAGTAAAACCAGTTTACTACAACAAAACCTGTCCTTGGGAGGTGGATTCTGCTCTCATAATGGTACAAATGCCCAGTAACTAAAAGTGAAGTCTCTGGAATGACCTCAGCATAAGATAAATCAAAAGTAAATTTTTTGCCTTGTCTGCTTTATATCTGTGGCTTGCAGTTGTTGAGGTACCTGTCTTGAAAAGAAAAACTGCCTGGATTTATTGTAGCTGAGGGGCACTGCAATTTGCTGTAACAAAAGATAATGCAAGAGCCAGGCGAGATTGGCGGTGTAGTTCTCGCTGCTGCGTGTGTGAATAACCAAGTGGGTGAGGCTTGGTGCTAATAAAAGGGATCAGCATAGGATTGTCTCCTATTTCTGTGTCTGTGGGATTTTCTCTGACATAACAAGTCAAGTATGAAATCTTTATGAGACTGTAGCACACAAAGAAAACAATAAACAGACCTTCAGTGTTCTTGTCCTTGCTGAAGAACTGATTGATCATTATTTAAAGAAAATTCAAGCCTTTTCAATCTAATTCCTTGTCCAAACTAGTCCCTGGTACAGCTTTTTCCATCTCTGATGGTCTGAGCATATTTCTGTGTTAAAAGTATTTGAATTGTAGCAGAGCTTGAAGAGTTGTTTCATTTTCTCACATACCATACGTGATAAAAGAGTTCCCTCTGTGCTGTGTGCACATAACTCTTGGGTTGCTCACATTTGTCTGTACTGCTGGAATCGGTGAAGCTGAAAAAGTGAACATGGTTTATTTGCAACTGCAGACAAGCTGGTTTGAGCAGTTAGTTATAGTTTGGAGGCCTTGGCAGGACCCAGTGGATTAAACTGGTGTACCAAACAAGTCATCCAGTGAGCATGTAAGCAGAGATGGAGACTTCTCCTTCTTCCTGAACTTCTGGAGATCTCCCGATTGCTCTGAGTGCAGAGATGAGTGAGTAGTGTCTGTCATTACCTCAGCAGCACCACTGGTTTTTTTTTTTTTGTTTTAGAACAAATAACCATTCTACTGAGCACACCCTACCAAACTGCAGCATCAGTAAGCAAGGTTTAAAAATACATCCCTGGAAATGTATTAGGTCATTTACCTGAGGCTAGAGAAAGCCTTATAAAGTAAAATTTTAGAAGTCTTTTTGTAAGGATGAAATATTGAAGTGTTCATGGCAGTTTTCCATCTCAAGAATAAAGTCATATCTAGAGGGCTGAGATTTCAATGTGGCAGTGTTGTCAGGTACTACAACCACCTTATGTTGCAAATCAGGCTCACAAATGAGTGAGAGCTGGCTTAAAGCTCTCTCCTGGTTTCCATAAAGTTAATAACCAATATAACATTTAAAGTATGCATGATTGTTGTGAAATGGGGGATATGTCTGTGGAATATTTGTGCAAACCAAATCACATGTCTAAGGATGGCTGCCTCAGAATTGTGAGGCTGGCAATTCACCAAAAGTTGCGAACAGATATGAAACTGCCACTTCTTTTTGTACAGGTTGAGGCAAATTCTTAAAATTCAAGAGATTTAAGATACCCAAAAACAATGGGAACTCAGTAAATACTCTTATCACCCCTCCTCCCAAAATACTCAGCTAAAGGGACGATGATATAATTGTCTTCAGTGCCATTTCCTTTAGCAAATAAAATGGGCAGTGACTTCTTTGACTTCTCCCTTTTTCTAGAGTGAAATATACTGTTTATGCTAGTTATGGCTTATTAAAAAATAGATTTTTCAATGTTTATGACCTGTATGGCTTTTGCTCCAATTATTCCCAAAGCAATTTCAGTGCAAATTTTCTACTCATATTTCTACCTGAAATAACTGTGTTTTGAGTCTCTTTCTCTACACAGACAAACAGAAAGCTTTACTAATGAGTGTGTAATGTTTTCTTACAACTTCTCTGGGTTCAAGTGATTACTGTTATATTATTTTTACTGTTGCTTTGTTGTGTTCCTGCAGAAGGGTAGCTTAGCCCTTGTGACATTTGAAGTTATTGGGAGAGTTCCTGCTGAACTGAAGGGAAGCAGAAATCTGCTGTCCTGATGGAACTTTAGTGGAAGTGTGGCATATGGAGTCAGCTAATGGTATTATTTCATGTGGTGCTGAGGATACTGGAATTGCAGCTGCCTGCATTAGTGTAAGTGTTTCACACTGTGTGGGAAAGCCACCAGTCTCCCTCTCAACACATTAAGGCAACTGTATTTTGGGTGAAGAACATTTATCTGAAGTGGCGTACAGGAGCACTGAAGTGATGCTAAGTGAACCAAGCTAGTGAATGCCACCTGCTTTAACTGAGAGGATGCCTTCCTTTCAGTAACCCAGGTAACTTCAAGTCTGTGTCCTGGCTGCAGTGGCCTCCACCACACACATCAACAGACACTGAAAAAGCTCTCTTTGTCATCAACCTCTTTGATGACAGCCCTGCCATACCATATTACATGACACTCTGAAAAGAGAAATCTTACAGTTCATTCACAGCTGAAAGAGTTATTCTGGTTTTGATGATTTAAAGTTTAGTGCATTTTTTCCTTGAGTTAGTTACAAGTATTTCATGGCAAACATATGCCAGAATAAGCTATTCCATCACTGTTAAATGCGTGCTGGTAACTCAGCACATGGGTATGCACTGACAAGTTTCCTCTTGAAAGTCTCCTCAGGATTTAGATCAGCAGATAGATCCCTTAACTTTTACATGGTGTGCAACCTGCCTGTTCTTGAGACTGTGAAACTGGGCATGGATAGTCTTAAAAATGTCCATATGATGTCTGGATAGGAAGTCTTATGTGGGATTCATTTTTTTTAAGATCAACAGTGCACATATGGGTGTACTCTACTTATTCATGTGTGACATGTGAGTGCAAAGATTAATCACAGATATCATCATCTACTCCCTATAGTTTGCTCTGTTTGATGACATGTTTGTTTTCCATCTCAGTGAGGAATTCTTTTTTTTCCTTAAAGCAGGATTTTAACTGTATAAAATCAAGCCTAGAAGCTATGAAACTCTCTCTGGTTTAACACTCCCTAGTCCTAAGGTTTTCTCTCAAACCTAGAGACCTGCTTTCTCACAAATACCCCACTATAATGCAAGAGCTACTTCTACTTTGCCTTACCAGTTAATGTGCCTAGCTGTAACTGCTGATTTTCAAAAGATCTGCTTAACAACACAACAGGAAAAACAAAGCAGAAACAAACAAAGGGCAATAGGCAGAGGTGAGAAATGGCCATGAGAGGAGGACCTCTTCTCCAGAGAGAATGTTTGTGCCAGTATCTGTTATTGAAAGGTCTTTGTGTTATGCCTTCTCAAGGAGTTTCAGGTTCCATTTAGTACCAATAAATAGCTCTCCTTACCTATCTCCAGCTTCCCAGGTAAACATGGGTACATCTTTCAGGCAAGAAGTACAAATACATCTCAAAAGCCAATACTGAGAGTGATGCTGCAAGCTTATGCTGGCAGAGTCCCTGCATAGCAGTGCCAGGAAAACTGCAAATGAAGAAATTACCCTTTCTGCTCAGTGCTGCAGCCAGATCTCCATCAGCTTTGCCAGTCTCATTACTCCAGATTTTTCACAGTCAAACCTGCAGTCTGATTTAACACCAGACAACCAACCTGAGGTACAGCGCTCTGAAGAGTCCACCAGGCAATGGAGAGGCTGAAAGAACCTCAAGAAGCTAAATAATCAATAAGCTTTCCTTCTATTATAAATTCTAGTCCACCAAAGATTGGTTGCCATGCATATTGCCAAGCCTCAGGAGCAGGCCAGAGAGGTGAAGTCATTCAGTGATGCACTTCTAAGACTTGGATGTGTTACCAGGAGAATGGGAACAATGCCACTGAGGAGGAACAGAATAGGGAAGATGTGGCTCATATATATTCCTCACAAAGAAGGATTTACATTTATAAGTAAACCTGTGTGTGAGAACCATCTCCGCACATATGGTGGAGAAGTTGCAATCATTTACCATCCAAATGTGGGGGATCAAACCTCACACCCTGAAGTTACCATGACAAACTCTATTGTAGCTGTTAATTATTGCTGCATTTATTTTTTAAACAGCAAAACCACATGAGCCAATTTCATCTTTAGCTTAGCTGATTTCCTGGGAATTGATGATTTTATATCAACAACTAATTTCATTTAATTAATTTGTAAGAATTTTGTTCATCTGCATAATTTGGGTAGAAGAAAGGTAAGTAAAGTGAGATAAGATTGAATACTCAAGTGCTTTTTTTGTGGGAAGCAGTTATGTAGGAGATGCACCCTTCTTCAGTGTTTTGGCCTGTTAAAGCCATTTCTAGAATTAATGCAGCTGTACTCCAAGATTCCCTTTACACTTATGTCCCACAGCCATTTTCAAACTGATGCTGTAGATAATTAAACTGAGACTTCATCAGCTCAGGTGGAGGAATCCCAAGGGTGATTACCAGATCAGGAAGGCTCTCATGAAAAGATGGGTGTATGTTAATAGCATCTTTAAAATATATTCCACAAAGGAATGTTGAGTGTGTTTTTCCACTGATTTTAAAAAATGCAGATCCTAAGTAAAGTATTAAAAAAATGCATTGAAGGAATACTCTTAGTACATTCTTCCTAATTCTTTAAAATACTTTTAGCATTTGTCTCTGACAAATGTTCCTGAATACTTGACACAGTCATATTCTATGAATATTGTGCATTCGCACAATGCATAGCAACGTCTTGGATCATACACTTGCTTATTGCTAAGTTGTTTATGTGCTGGAAACTGTACTTTTTTTATTGTACACTTTTATTGCTTCTAGATGCTAGTTTGTTACTGTTTCATTGTGCAAACATTTTGCATTAGTTTTAGGGAAAGCTGAAGGATTCCACTGACATTGCAAATAGCTACAGTAGAGTAAACAGAACAGAAGTAGGAACGTGTAATTCTAATAGCCCCTTTAACACCAGCCCAGCCATAGTTCACTGCCCTCACACCTATGAGCTGATTGCTCTTGACTCTGGCAGGTGCTGTCTCTGTTTCCATTCTGTCTTACTCCCACTTGGTCTCTGTCTGCTGAAGTTTTCATGATAATATTTTATGCACATGTATTGGCTTGTTGATTTCTTTACGTTTTGCTTGATTGCATACATTTGGCATGTGTCAGCTGCCACAAATGCTGTTCTGTCTGCTGCATTTTGGGTACTCAGATGGAGGGGATTGAACCTCTTAATGGATTAGGATGGGAGTGTATGTGTGTATCAATCCCACTGTGCATTAGATATTGGGCACGGCTGTTTATTGGCAAATGATTTTGCTTCCAGACATATTAAGAACACCAGTTTCCAACACATGCTGTTCATGCCTGCACTCTTAAGGAAATACCTTATGAAACTGTAAGATAAACACTGCCTGCTGGTCAGGTAGATAAGGTTCACAACAGTTTGGCACTGGTTGTCCTTCATTAGTAAAATAGGGTAGTTTTTACCTGCAGTTACAATTTTGAAGACATATGCAAAACTGCCAGATTTATCATCAAAAGAGTAATTAACTGAAATGTCATGCAATTAAACCAGACCAGCATGTGTTTGACAGCCTTGAGCAACACTAGAAATGAAGTCCTCAGCACAGTACTTAAATATGCCTGTAGCTTTAAGCACGTGGGTATTCCCTGAGAAGGCTGGAGGTAGTTCCCACTGGTTGTAGGTCTAGGAAACTCAGTGTCTGAGGAAAGCTGCTAGAACAAGAAAAGCTTAGTTTGGTGTTGAAAACCCTCATGGCATATGTAACAACAGCATTCAAATACATTAAAGGTGACAGCAAGAAAGCAGATGAGTTACACTGAAAAGGAAAGAAAGGAAGTGATTCTCAGC
The DNA here is from genome assembly GCA_013397375.1 of Toxostoma redivivum. Taxonomy (NCBI): domain Eukaryota; kingdom Metazoa; phylum Chordata; class Aves; order Passeriformes; family Mimidae; genus Toxostoma; species Toxostoma redivivum. Next base: position 680,747 of record VXBI01012889.1, read on the forward strand.
TCAAGATACATGTTTGGAACTTCAAGATGTTTTCTAACAGCAAGTATGGGAGTTATGCAGCGGGTCACATCAGGAGGCTCTGTCATTTCATGGAAAGTTTTAAAAAGTGTTTTAAAGAAAAATTTGTGAAGAATAATCAACATGGAGGTAGGCTTTGGACAGAGAGATGGACAAGAAACCTAACTGAAGGCCTTTTCAGCCTTATTTTCCACAGCTGTGTAATTTTACGTGCTTAAAATTACACATGTTTATCAAAGTAAGTGTATAAGACTCTCACAGTGTTCTTTATAGGCTTAGACAAATGCTGTTCTGACAGAAGTGGATCAGTGCTCTTATTTGGCCTCATCTTTGAAAATGAAGTGGATTCAGTGAACTCAGTGTACTGAACTCCAAAAAGTACTGTTAGTGAGGGTATTTCACTTAAGATCACCACCTATACTGTGTTTTATCTGTTAGTTTTATATTGCCATTGTGCCTAACAGAATGATTTCTTAGTACAAATTTTAATATTTGCGGAGGAGGTGTAAATATTTAGTTCTGAACTCTTTAATTTATGCTAAAAACTAAAAACATCTTTAGGTGTTATAGTTACAAAGCCTTCAGCTGACAACTTTAGTAATGGATATTATTGAAGTAGAATCCAAAAAGCACCTTTGCAGGCACTGGATAAGCAAGGCAGCCACCATACTATGTATCTGGCAACCCTGTGATAACAGTAAAAATGCCCAAAAAGCTCCATGCCAGCAGGAACATCTGAAATACACAACATACGGAGTGAGGATGAGCCCAGAATGCCTTGATTTTAATAAGAGAAAGCTGCACGTTATCACAGGTCTCACAAGACGAACTTCTGATGGAAGCAAATTAATGAGAATCTGAATGGCTGTGAAATGAAAAGTTTGAGTAACAACTAAGTTTCCAGCCAGTCATATTGCTGAGAAGAAGTGACAAACAACAGACCTGGCTTTTGAAAAAGGCAGTACTTGTGTGCTTTGGATAAGAAACAGGATTTTTCAAGCAGAGACATGAAAATAGAGATGGGCACAGTCAAAAGGTTCAGAGCCAAGTCAGAAAACCTGCCAGAAACTGGAAGCAGAGGCAATTTAAATAGCTTGGATTCAAATTTTGAGTGTTCACTTGCGAATGTTTTCCTCAGAGCTATTTAGAAAAAATAAACTGCTAGTGTGAAGTCAGTGATCAAGTCCTGAAAAGGAAAGCTTCCTTTTTCACCAGGGTTCTGTCCTTCCAGCTGAACAGCTGGAACATAGTGTACTTGCGATAGTGCCATCTTTCGTCCTTTTACTTTTGATTTTAAATACCTTCTTGGTACTGGAGAAAAACTGGTTTGTAAAATGAGATCCTCTTACAGGTGACTTTATATGAAGGACTGATAGAACCACTGCTGTCCCTGACCGGGGAGAGCAAGGAGTAAGAGTCACTTGTAGCTTGGGAACCAGATTGTGTAGAGGCTTTCCCAGTACAGCCAGCTGCTGCTCATTATGTTTCTCTGAATATTCCTTGTTTATATCTTTGTTGTTTTGATCATTGCAACTGAAATCGAAACTGAAAAAATACTTGCATTTAGCAAATATAGTGAGCTATTCCAGGAAAAACCCCCTAGTGCAAGGCAATGTGACCTTCAGCCAGCTTGGGATCATCAAGAGAAATAAGTGAAAGAAGTCAGCAGGGAAAATGAAGTAGTGTTCCTGCCTAACTCCACAGAAATGAATCTTGCTGAAAAGAAAAAAAACATCTCTATCATCTCTGGCATATTGGAGAGCTGGTCCTACAGTTGTCACCTTAACATTGTCATTTTAATCATAGCAAAGAGTGACTGCTCCATTAGATGAGTTGTGATAGATGCAGGAATTTAGGATTGTCTGAGTTCTAACTACATATGAGCTAACTGTAATACTGCCATGCGTGAAAGAGCTGCATGGTTTCTATAAAAATAAAACTAGCTCTTATTATTGTTATATTATTATTAATACTCTTTTTACTACTACTACACCAGCAGTCATGGGTAGATATTCCAGAGACTGCATGGTCCAGAATATAAGGCTTTGAGATTACTTAATTATGGCATTCCAGTACCTGAAGAGAGCTGGAGAGGGACTTTTGACAAGTGCAGGGTAGTGACAGGACAAGAGCTGAATGACTTCAAACTGAAAGAGGGCAGGCTTAGATCATATGCTGGGAAGAAATTCTTTACTGTGAGGGTGGTGAAGCACTGGTACAGGTTGCCCAGAGAAGTTGTGGATGTCCCATCCACAGTGTTCCAGCCCAGGTTGGATGGTCTGAAACCAGATGGTCTTTAAGGTCTCTTCCAACCCCAACCATTCTGTGATTCTAGGATTCTACCTCTGTTCTTATGAGGCAGAAATAAATAATATGAAAGGGCTCACACTCATTTGTTCTCTTCTCTTCTGGATCACAAATCTTGTCTTTGTTTATTCTTGAACACACAGTTTTGGATTGGAATTAGCATATCACTTGTGGTTTGTATGGCAAAGGTGTGTCTGGCTAGAGATTTGCTTGCCAGAAGTATGATCTCTAAAGAAAAGTGAGAAACTTGGAGAGATTCCCATTCTAAGGGAATGGGAACATTAACACAATAACCATGAATGGTGCTGAAAACTGCTTTAAACCCACATGAGAAGAAAGCTGCAAACTAGATGTCCTGAATTAAAGAACAATGATAGATCTTAAAAAAAAATTAAAACACTTGTTAATGATCTGTAAGTGGTGACTTTTTGCTTCTGTAATATTGCTCAAATATTTATTCTTATTCTAACTATTGATAAATGGTGTGTCTCTAACTGCATTGTGACTCAAGCCGCAGTTTCCAGCTTTTACAAATGTCTGTTCTTAACTGACTCAGAGTCAAGGCAAGAAAAGAAAGTGTGAAGTCTGGCTTATTTTAACCCTTGTATCTGTTTTTCTCAGAATGGTTTCTGAAGAGAAGTATTGAGTCTGTATTGTGACTGTTCTCTGTGGATCTGGGCTGTTCTGTTTCTGTGGGAAGATTTGTATGGTCATGAATTCTGTGCCAGGGTCATGGGTGTAGATGAGGAATTTGATTGAGATTGTTGAAGTGCTGCATGTCAAAATAGGAGAAAGCCACAAATGCTGTAATTTTACCACAAGATACAGGTGAAAGACACTGTGAAAGAGAAAAATAATTACTATTTATAAAAATCCATATTTAACAGCAGAATTTGAGAAGGATAGACCTTGCACCTTTTGGCCAAGATTGTAAAAGTAAATCTCAGTGTAGAAAAAAAATATTCCAATTCCAGTCTGTGCCAACTTCCTCATGAACAGAGCAAAGATCTGTGTTATCTCCAGAATAACCATCAGGGAGCGGACAGCACGTTGTAGACACTTTACTCTCCCCAAACTTTTTCAATGAGCAGTTGAAAAAAGAAAGACCACTATGCTTTGACCCTAAAAGTCAAGACATAAGTATGTTCTGGTGAAGACACTTATAACTTCCCTATGGAAATAAAGGCACAGTTGAAGTACTAAATTTGAAAAACTCACAGAACTCTGTTTCAACATGAATTGAAATAACAGCTTCCCTCCTATGACCACAAAACCTAGGAATTAACAAATTCCCATAACTCCTTACTAAAAAGAGAAGATAAGGAAAATTCACATTGTGAAAGAAATAGAAAGAGGACTGTTAATATCTCTGTCTTGAGGAAGATACTGAGAAATTCTTGAAGGCTGGAAGAGGTAGAAAAGTGTTGGAAACATAATTTCGATAATATAGGAGAGTGTTTCCACAGAAGAGACAACTGAAGAAATGAGAGCTACTGTCTCAATGAGAGTGACTTATTCTTTAGTTCAGAAATTTTGCAGTGTGAGAGAAAAGGGTCTCCAACCCCAGTACTGACAACACTTCCAAAGCTTCCAGCTGCCACGTGCGTGTGTTCTGGAGAGCGATTTTACCGAGAGTCTCATGTCCCATCTTGTGCTTGCAGTCCTGCGGATGATCAGCAGTCTTCTAGTCATGTGTATTGGATAATAATATTTTATGCCTCTGGAATGTATCCTCTAATAAAGGAGTGCCATTTAAATTGGGGCTTTGCAAGTCTGCACATGGCAGGTTGAGCCTGTGTGCCCCAGGAAAAGCAGGTGCCACATGATAGCAGCCAAGAAGGATTCAAGCCTTTCTGAGGACCAGTTCAGCAAATAAATAGCAGTAGAAGCAGGAATACAAGCAGTTTCACACACCTTCTTTCCACAAGCAGTTATAACAAGTGCTATGTTGCTGTCGGAACCAAAATAAGATACAGATTGCTCTTTTATTGTGTGTTATTAATCCAGATCTAATCAAATGCAACAGGAACAAGCCCAATCCAGTTTTATGCTAATGGAAACCAGTCTCTTGATTTAAAACTGTTTTGCAATACTCAGATAAGCATATGTTTGGAAATTGATTTATGGTTGTGAAGAATCCAGGAGAACAAAAAGCTGGTGTGAGCTGAAATGCTTACCAGTCTGTACAGTGATAAATTTCAATCCATGATAATTCCATAATGATCAGTGGCAATAAACAGGGCTTACAGCAGAGCATGTTCCCTTAGAGGGAACACCATAGTAGCCCAGCAGGGACTTTTCATTCTGTTGTTTACATTGGCAGTAAAAAGTGAGCACCACCCTGAAATGCTTGAGAGCCTAATCACAGGAAGTACCTTCCTAGCAAAGAAGAAGGATGATGTTGACAGAGACCATCTCTGGACAGAAATCTTGTAGAACTCTGCAGCCTTCCATTCAAAGTCTGACTCAGGAGATTTGCTGAGTCTTCATTTTTCATGAGGAACTTCCCAGGATATACAGAGAACATCTGTTCTAACATGTTTGTACAACCCCCACCCTTTTTTCCCCCTCAGAAACTTTGCACCTAAGCTTGACAATTCCCTCAAAAATCTCATTATTTCAAAGGAAACATTTTATCAAAGCTCCTTCAGCCAGGACAGACTGTCTAATCACGGGGTTGGAGAGAACAATGTGGAAATCACAGGTTTAAATCACTGTACAGTACATGCTTACATGTTCCAAGTGACAGTGTTTACCATTGGGAAGACTTTCTCTTGTTTCTCCACAAAAAAATCTGAGTGCTCTGATTTCATTTTGTTGTAGGTTTCAGACTAAGGTTGCAGTTCAACTGTCCCTGAAGCAACAGGTCTGGTGCTTTCTGCACTTATTCCCCAGCAGTGATCCCAAGTGCTTGGCCAGGTTCCTTGGACTTGGTATGAGCTGTGGGCTTTAGGTACTGTCCTGTGTTTAATTTAATTCTCAGTGCCCAGGTACTTCCAGGAGATATTCTTGTTCTATGCACAAACTCACCTGATTGACACAGCATCAGTGGCACTTCTATTCCTAAAGATTCCTGATTGTGAAATAATCCTTGATCAAAAAATGACACTTTGAAACTTAGCAGGGAAAAGGACTTGCAGGGCAGGAATGTATAGAGCTGGAAAAGGGGAAAGCAAAAGAAAACTGCTCTCAGAGACCCTTCAGGCACTGTCCCCTGCATTTGCCTTCCTGCTAACGAGAATCTGTCCCTCTGTATAGGAGGTGAATTGCTACAAACTGTAGGTGAGCCAGCCAGAGATTTTTCATCAGGATTTTTTTGCCAATATGTGCTTTGAATTTTCTGTCAAGATTGCAGACAGAAATCATGTTTATTTGCCAACACCCATAATTTTCTGAGGCAGATCTCCTAGATAAGCAGAGCTTTTGTCCAGCTTTTGTCTCCAGCTTGTGTCCTGTATGCAGTTTGCACTGCAGTTCTCCCTGTGTTGCTTTTTGTAAGGGTGCTTAAACTCAAAGGCTTTGGACTGGCATAGATAGAACTGGTAGAATTGTTTGTTTGAAACACCAATTGCTTGAAATTTCAACCATGGATATGCTGGTGAGCTGTTCACAAATCATACCTTATTTTCTTTGGAGCTGCCAGAAAGACTTTTTAAAGTATTTTGTTTGGTTGTTTTTTTTCCATGGTGCCAGTTTTTTGTAAATGGCTTGCTTTGGCTTTTCTCCACTATGTGTATTGGCAGCACCACAGCAAGGTCATCTGGCACTGGTTGTGTCCCTTTGCTGTCTGCCTGAAACATTTGATATGTGAGGTTAGCACACATAGTTTTTGTCTAAAAGGTGCTAAAACTGTTTTAAGGGTTCCCAGGCAGACTTTCAAACAGGCAGGAGTTCTCTAAAAGCAAGGGGACAGGAAATTATCTGATTCTGTGAATGCAACTTGCATTGTATGGTAAGTAAGATAGTCAGGGACTGGTTCCCTTTGGCCAAACAGACTGGGCAGTGGGCTCATTGGGAATAGCTACCAGCATCAAACAAGAGCCTCATCCAGCTCATAGCTGTGCTGCCATATGCAGCATGTGTTGTGGGCAACTCTTACCTAGAGGACAAAGTGAAAGGGATTATTCATCATGCCAGCACTGTGAAGGAGAAGAATCTTATGGAGGCAAATTACTTCACTTAAACTCGCAGTGAAACCCCTCAGAGTGGCAGTGATCAGGCTCATGTGCTTCACAGCCCTGTTCCGTGGCAGATGCTGTGGTGTGCTGGACAGCCAGGGTAGCTCCCCAATTTCTGTGGGAACAGTGGCGTGGGGTGTGGAGAGGAGGAGGGGGAGATGACAGCAGGTGACCTTTGCACGCAGAGCTGTTTACATCGCAGCCTTGATGCCATTAGAGGCGAATCTGACATGGGTGATAACTCCTGGCTTTGCCAGCCAACTCCTGCTGTACAGCCTGACCTGTACAGCATGCCCAAGCATTGATGTGCATAAAAAGCAGCATAGGGGACAAGGGGGGCCTGTAAGAGGTCCCAGGTGTGTTTTGTTTGCATCTGTCTGCCACCAAAACTTACATTATCAGGAGCAGTCTGAGACACACAAGACAATGCTCATGTCCATCCCAGTCCTTGGACTGGGATGCTCTTAGCTATTAAGCAGTTGTACTGCAGAGCACCGTGGCCGCTCCAAGGCCCTGGTGTCTGTACAGACTTGTCTCTGAGCAGAGGTACACAGCTGTCTGCAGCTGCTGAAAAGACCCACTCCTCCTATCTACATGCTGATAAGAGCAGCAAGCCCAAGTCTACAGCCGCTTCCTCCCAGTTGCTGTGCCCCAGCAGAACAGTCCAGCCCCACCTTTCTGGGTCAGTACAGTTCAGTTTGTCCTGCATTTTTGAGGAACTGTATTTTATAATACTCCATAATATGAAGGTATAACTTTATTATAAATAATGTTATTTACTGTTTGCACTGAGAAGCTGTATGGAGTGCTATATAAAACCAGGAGAGAGGAAAGGCAGTCCTTAGCTGTACAATCTTTGTATAAATGAGTACAAACAGCCAAGACTCTTGATCACTGAAGTATTCTGGGACCTGGAAGATGGAGTTAGCAAAGTTTTTTAGCATCCTGACATTACTCACCTCCCTGCACCCCAGAAGAGATGATCAGCTACCAACAAGGCATTTATTCATGCCCAAGGTTACTCATGGTGAGTTTCCCAAGTGATGTGCAAGCCATGGACTCAGGGCATTGAGTCAAGAGGTGATTCAAGAGGCTCTGGTTGGTTCAGTGGCTGTTTGGCTACCTTGTGTAAAACCAGGGCATGGAGGGAACTACAGTTGCTATACAGAAATAGGTGTGGCTTCTTCTTGCTTGTGCAAAGCATCCTTGTGTGGGCCTGCAATATTCCAATCAGCTTCTTGGCTGATTCACAAGTTGTATAATTTATGTGCCAATCAAGACAGAATTATGAGACCAATGTGCACCTTATTAGTTTCTCCACAGCTTCCTTTGAAGTTGAAGGTGACAAGTTACCATTACTTGTCTGCTTCTAAACCATGAACACAGCTTAAGCTTTTAGAGAATGGCCATGACAAAACGAGCTGGTTCAGCTTTGAGAGCCCTTATATTTGGACTCTCCTTGCAGAGTAAGAAGTGATTCAGATGTAGCACAGCCCACCTCCAGGAGCAGTGAATGTGCAGAGTTGAGTTCTGCCTCATCTTCTCAACTTTTTCAGTGCCAGCATCGAGTGCCATAAACTCTTGGAGTATCTTTCATCAGCAAAATGGTGCTGTCTTCAACTGTCATTTGATAACTCTCACTGCCAGACTGAGGCATCGACTGAAAGCTCAGCGGCTCTGCAACTTCTTCTTGTGCTGGAAGCAAGAAAAGCAGTTCTACCTGCATCTGGTAGAACATTCTGAGGTACACCCAATAGGAGCATGTCTCTACCTCAGCAGACTTCTACGGCTTCTTACAAGCAAAATTGAGCAGGACGGATGGGGGATGGGATGATGGTGATTACTACTCCAAGGGGATCTCACGGTGCCTCCCCTGCTCTAGCCGCCAGTCCACACATCACTGTTAGTGCAGGAGTGGCAGCTAATGACCTGAAGCTGGCTCTGCTGCAATTCTTTGTACTCTGCCCCTAGACACCTGACTTACAGTGACTTTGAATATCTGAGGCAATCACTGACTTCAGTAAAAGGTGAAGCAGCTCAGGACCTCTCTAAATTATGTCCTTGATGTTGACACTTTCCCAGCAGGGTCCTGAGTGAACTAATCAATGTGTTTCAGCAGGCAGCACTCTCAACTCCATCTTGTCTTATATTGTCCCTGTTAAATGTGAAGTCAGTTCTCAAGAGGCTCTCAAGATGTGATTTATTTTCTTTTAAAGTTTCCTGTTAAATCACCTTCGTGTTTCACCCTACCTCCACTTTCTTTAACTTTCCAGTGAGAAATTGGCAAAATGTCTCATGTAGAAGTGCTCCTGCAGCACTTTGTTCTTCATAAACATTATACCACGATTTTGTCACAACATTGCAGGATTAAAATACTGTAATTCTCTTATTTTATCAAAATTGTGATTGCTTCATTTTATTTATACATAAAGAAAACTGGTAGACAGAGGTAAAGGAGGGTGGAAATTTCTCCAATCCTGAGAAATTTGTCTGAAAATGTGAGGTGCTGTCTCTTGCTCCAGTGAAGTCTGTGTGCCATTCCAGTAAGTCTCCCTCATATAAGTTTTACAGAGCTAGAATAGCCCAGTGCATTCAGTGCTCTTTCCTTGAACTACTTGCGTGTCTGAAGCACACACTGGATTGTACTGAAAGTGAATGTAAAATGAGATTAATGAAGTGCAGGTTTTAGGTGCAGTTGATGACAAGAGGGATAGTTTTGTGTCATGTTCAAAGAGCATGAAGTTCAGAAAGCCAAAGCCACTTTTATCCTTTTGGTTAAGGTTTAAAGTCAAGTGCAGTTTGACCAGGTCTCTGGCTGAGTTCTACACCTCTTAATTACTTAATTACCACATGCAGCTTGTTTAGACAACTAAGTGTTCTTTGATTAGTGTTCCAAAAGCAGAATAATACATGCTTCTTGCATGCAGGGAAGAAATTATGCTGCATAAATATCTGTCTGACTAAAGATAAATATAAATACAAGGTCTGGGATTTGGAAGATGTATTGATCAATTCTGAAGAGGTCCTGATCCCCATCAAAAACACAGGGCATAGCCTTTGGAGTGGAGTGCAGTGCAGTAGAGCAGCCATGTCCCTACTACCTTTGGAAATTTCCAATATGGAACTTAAAATAATAGGATGCCATCTTGACAGTACAAGGCTACACCCCCTCAAAAAGTCTGGGCAAAAATCTACATGAAGTTTTAACTTCTCTCCTGTTTAGTGGAACAAATCTGTCAAAAACTGTGTAAGGTGAGAAAAGCCAAGGTGAATTCTGATTCTTAACAAAGAACCATGGGACACTCAATGGCTCTGTTATGTTCAGTAGGAGGAAAAATCTTTACACAAGGTATGGTTAAGCTGTAAAATTCTTTGCTGTAGGACACTGTACATATAAAATGTACAGATTCAAAAACTAACTGGACAAACTAATGGAAAACCACCTGTCAAAGAATGACTGCAGTGCTGTCACTTTTGACTGTGTACACCAGAAAAATATCTGCATGTGCTTGTCCTGCTCAGCTGGTGTTCCCAGCACTATTAAAATGAGATGTGGTGGGAAAGCAGGGTCCTAAGCTGGATGCAGATTTGCTTTAACCCGCCATGGCTGCCCTTCTGCTTCAGTTCCTATGCAGTGGGAAGTTTGTGGGTAGTGTACATGGAAGAAAATTTTTTTCTTACTTAATTTGGTGTATTTTTATTTATTAATATGGCTGTCTTCTGAATAGAGATAAATATGCAAAACAGGTCACTGACTTGAGTTGTTTTCAGGCAGTTTGTAGTAGCTGGTAGTTCAGCCCATTGGATTTGCAAGCAGCAGAATATGCTTAACTTGCAGGCAGCTTTGCAGTGGCATCAGCAAGTGCTATGTACTTTCCTGCAAGAAAATTCCCAAACAGATCTCAGATCATGTGTCAGAAAGTACTGCTCTACATGTTCACATTCCCTGACATAAGCCTTTATACCTTTGTCTGGGATCTTAATAGTTAACCTACCTGAGCGAATAGGAAGGAGCATTTTTACTTTCAATAAAGTTTGATTCCTGAAGGCAGATCTTTTTTTTCAGTGAGCGTCAGATAATTTGAAGGGTAGGGTGAGGCAGGAAACCACGACACGCCTTTGTTGGGACTTGTATAAGAGCACAGGAATAGTAAAGCAAAAGAAGGGCGAGAATAAAACAGGATGAATAAAGAAGAGGTGAACATTTTTGGATGATCACTCAGGTTCCGCACACCTTTGGAAGGACAGGATATAAAGTGTAGGTGACAAATTTTTGGTGGAAGGGAAGCAGTTGAGGAGAAAAAAAGATTTTTCATTTCAGTAACCAAAGCACTCCAGGTAAGTTTCATTACTAAAAAAAGGCAGAAAAAGATACCCTTTATTTTCTATCTTCCAGATTCCTTCAAGAACAAGACTGACTTTTCAGTCAGGATAAAGGAGGTGTTACATTTTTCTGTAGGGAATACAATATAAAAACAAGTTTGCTTAATGGCTGAGTCATTTGTGTTTCTGTTGTCAGTGAATACTACTCTTTTCAAGTGAGTATCCAGTGAAAAGAGTTTACCTGCTGGGAGAAATGAAATGTGAAGCCAAGTTATGGGTACATTTTTAATGCATTTTGTGAAACTAGCACAGAATAGATAAAGTTTAGCTGAATTTCTCTGTTCTGTATTGATATGGTAAAATGCCGATCATGTGTTGGCTAGTTTTAAAACTGAGCAGATCTGGAATGTGTTGGAGGAGTAGTGGCTGTAAATTGGAACTTCAGATGGTGGGTGCAGGGTATACTATTAAGGAATAAATCTCCAGTCCTGAGAATGCCTAGAACTGCTTCTGAGTGAAAGTTTGTGTTCGCATGGACAAACTTTCCTTTATCTCAAAGAAATGAGTTTGTTATCAGCAGTGACTCATTGATCATGTATTTTGTACTGTACTTTTGTCATAGAGGATTATGAGGTGTTTTGGTCACAGTAAGTCAGAAGAGTGTGATTTCAGAATCAGTTTGAATCTTTAGACTCTCTATGGCAAGTCCAGCAATTTGACCATAGTGGCATAAAGTAGAAGATTTGCCTTTTCCTCCCTTTGGAGTGACTTGAGTGACTTTAGGGAACTTATTTTCCATGACTAATTGCTTCATTTGTGAAATGGTGACAGCAGATCTTTCCCATTCTGCAAACACTTTTTTCATTAATAGCAGATTGTTTGTCTCCTTTTCCGTGCCATAGCCAAGAAGTTTGTGCAGGTCAGAATGGCCTATTTATTTTTGAGTAGCACAGTTAAGTAGAGCTTGTGAGGGCTTACTTTTGAAAGGAAGGTGTCTGGCAGAGCAGAGTGAAGTCTGGGCAGTGCTGTTGTTTGTACTCTGAGATGTGAGCACATATTGGTGTCAAAGAAACCAGGACAGGCTGTGGGCAGGGCATAATTTGGTTCCTATAGGATATCCAACCTTTGGCTGGGTGTCTAAACTGCTTCCCTGTCATTTGCATCATTTCAGCCTACAAAATTAGCAGATTTGGAAGTATGATTCGATTTATTAAATTCTGAATATGTTGGTTTTGATAAAATGACTTGAAAGTAATAGCTTTTAGAGCAGAACGAGAAGATCAAATTCCTAGTCTGTAGGATCAAAAGAGATAAGGGATCATTTTTTAACCAGTTCTTTTAGTTTTAGGCCAGTGGCAGCTGAAAGGCTTGGTTAAGAGGAAGGGGGACCCTAAAAGACATGTTATATGATGGGAGGCATAGTCAGTAGTAGCATTTGGAGGCATCTTCTGAGTGTCAGAATATTCATGATCAAAAGGTTCTGCTGACATTAAATATTATTAATCTCAGCACCTGCAGGTGCCTCTTTCTCTGAATGGAGTGTCTCACAGCAGGAACCTCTGGAGCCAAGAGAGCTGAAAGGATATATTGTGAGTGCAACAGCATTGTGAGATGAAAACTGGGAGAACAGTGTGAAGGGAAAAAAGTATCTGAAATGTGCTTGCTTTTATTTTTCCACCAAAGGAACCCTTGTGGCTATTCCACTCCCCTTTGAAAAGTATCAGTAATAAACTTTACTACTATTGCATACAATACCTATATTCCAAAATGATAAGAGGAGATTGAGTGTCCTATCTCAGAATGCTTTGTGTCCTTGCCAGTGTGCTGCACTGCAGTGAAGTGGAACAGGGGGTACAAGTGGTATCCTGTCTTGTCAGGCTTTTGTGGAATGCACATATCTGAGCACATCTTGCAGTGCTAGGCAGTTATTATCCTGCTTTCAATGCTGTTCAGAGAAGAAGCAGCCTGTATAAGTGTGGCAGTGCCACACCTCTCCTGGTTCCTACTGCCAGTAATGGCTGCAAGTTCTCTGTTTCTGTGGGTGCCACAAGCACACTATAGCCCCTGAGTTTATGTAAAAGGGACTATAGTGTTGTTGTCTTACCTTCCTGCACTGTTTGAGTGACCTCACTTCACAAGTTGCTGCTTGTTGCCCTGAGATGACTGCAAATGACTTCTCTGATTGAACAGAGCTGTTGCTGTGCCACAGACATAGCCCACAGCTACACCTTTGAGACTCCGGATAGGAGCTGGGGAGATGAGTCAGGCCTGGCAGGTGATGGAAATGCAGCTCAGTCAGTCTGCTGGCATCCGTGTGCCAAGCACACATGCAAAAACACTGTGTCCTGGGGCTGGACTATGGCATGCATGGCTTCGAAGATGGACTTTAACCTATTATTTTTTTCTCCAAATTGATGTCACAGCAAGATACTTCCCCTTCTCATGGGAAGGCAAAGATGCAGAAGATGCATTTACTCAATGGTGGTGCTGGCCTCTTCCAGCACCCATAACCAGCACCATCTCCCAATATCAGAAAGTGAAGTTCTGGGGCTACAAAGCAGTAGGAAAGCAGTTTCCAAATACAAAACTGTGCTCCTTGCCAAAAACACTGATAAAGCCAGCAGTGCTGACATCAAGACAACAGCTTCCAGCATGTTTTTAGGGAGAGAGCTTGAAAGACACTTCCACTGATGATGCAGTAAGGAAGAGTTGCAGAAATAATACCTTTCCTTGGAGTGAATGACCAGAAACCCTTCTGTTGCAGAGGACTATTACCCTGCTGGAGGAGGAACTCTCCTAATCCATGTAGCTCGAGTCTTGCATATGTGCCGGAACACCCTGGAAAATTCCTTGGAAATCTCTAATGTTTGCAAGTATTGTAAGGGTTGAGCAGCATCTTGCTGCCAGCAGGTTGTGTAAGGACTTGGATGTGGCCTCAGGAGCTCCACTTACAGGGCTGTTTAGACAAGCTCAGGGTCTGCAGTGCAGAGTGAGGGCTGTGGGCACTGGTGTTCTCTGCAAAGTGCAGATGAGTCTATCATGGGGGACTGAAAAGTGGCTTGGGTGGCACTGTGCCTTCTCTGCTCAAATTGTTCCTGTCCAGCTCTGGGAATAGCAGGAGCTGGTTAAGGACAGAATTGAATCTGAGTGTTGGATATTCTCTACTGCATCTTGTGCCAGTATTTATGCCTGGGCAGTACAAGTGTAACATCAAGGGGGCTGCAGTTTACAGAAGAATAAGAGGAATCATGAGGATCAAACTCATATTTAACAGAAATAGGGGACATAGTCTTGGGTTCTGCATCAAGCTAATCTTTAGAACTTGGAAGAAATTTTGCCCAAAGCTTTTTTAGACTCAGCATCTTAAATGTGTTGGTTTTGATACAGCTGGGCCTTCAGTTTTAAGGAGAAGACTTCAAATTAAGTGAAGAGTTTTGACCTATGGTGAGCTTGTGTGTAAATTAAAATCTCTTCCTTGTCATTGTCTGTGACTGCACAAGATGAAATGTTATCTTGCAAGACTAGGACTGAACAATTGTGTGGTTCCTTCTGACAGAGGTGTTTTCTCTTCTAGATGATGTCTCTTTTCCACAATCATGTTTTTAGTGGTATTCCTGCCTTGGCAGAGAATCATACCTCTGGTAGAGATTATAATTTTGACTAGACAGGGATCCAAGTAATGAAAAAGAGTGTACACAGCATTCACAGCATCAATTCTAACACTGTGAAGACTGATCTGAGGTGGCATTAAAGTAGATCAGATTCCAAAGCCACTGACAGGGTCTCCAAACTGTTGCTGCTGGGTCAGTAAAGCAACATAAAGCACTTTCTACCTTAAGCTCCTTGTTGCCAAAAATAGCTAGTTCAAAGGTACCTCCAGTGTTATTTTCTGCTTTGCTAAAGTAAGTGCTGTGGCTTTAGCATCAGTGTATCCTGAGAATGCAATATTACTGTTAGCAGAGCAGCAGTATATCTGCTGAGGTTTTTCTGGCAGTACTGGCACGGTGCAGGTACCTTACTCCTGCAGCTTTGCCTGCACAGTTAATCCTGTACTGTTGAGTCCTGCCCAGAATACATGTGTGGCAGTAGTGTTTAGATCCACTGGTTTTCATCAAACCTTTGTAGGGGCACAGCTGGAGAGCATAATGTAGTGTAGTCTGGATATAAATCCAGATCTAAACTGAATGGGTTTGCTTCCACTGCCTCTATCTCACCTGTTGGCTTTACAGCCCCTCCTGGTGTTTCAGCTCTGCTGCCTTGTGCAGCATCCAGTGTTGTAGGTGGCAGTCCATCAGTAGTAATCATATGGCTCTGTAAAGGCTCTGTAAACTCCCTGGCACAGACATCTTCCAGACAGTCTAGTCCCCACCCAAGGTGAGCAACGTGATAGGGCTTGTGGGGAGCTGTTGTCATTTCTTGCTCTTCACAGAGCTCTGAGTGCAGTCCCTCTGTTTTCCTTGCAGGTGGCAATGATATGGATTCTGTAACAAAGAAAACGAGGCAAGATGGATCAGAAGTTACTGAAAGACGTAAGGAGGAGATTTTTAATTTTTTTTATCACACCCCAGAAACCCCAGAAATAAATGGCCATTTCTATAAGGGATTAAATGCTGACCAAAGGTCCAGAAGTAAATTCTGCCCTTGGCCCTGGTTTCCATGTTGAAGTCAGAATAAAGAGTAGAATGGGCCAAGATCAGACATTTTGTGATGTGTATCATGACCTGATTGTTTAACCAGATGATTGCCCTGTGGTAGCATTTCTAACCAGTAGTGCAGACATTGGGATGCTGCTCCTATATCTGATTTCAATGCCCTGGGTGGCCTAGAAATTGTCTGGTGGCTTTGTATAAAATAGGTTAATTTTCTACTGACCTTCTGAGAACTAACTAGTAGGAAGCTACTAATGGGTCTGACCATGGGCTTTTCTGATATAGCAATGGCTGTGGTTCAGAAGTGCCCAGAAATTTTACAGGGATCTTGTAGAGAAAAAAATCTTTCATGGCAGTAATGTTCTTATTCAGAGTCTTATTCAGAGCTAGAAAGATCTGCAAAGAAACACATCATTGTGTGATAATGAGCCTACAGCTACAGACCCAGGCAGTATGGTCTTAAGGGACGTTTATTTAAAATGAGTCAATCTTCTTTGAACAAGTCATGCTTTTGCATAGAGAATAGGTAGAATTGATCCAGTTTGGCTATATTAACATGCCACTAATTCTGCACCCTTTTCTTCCCTCAGTTATTACAGAGACTGTAACCACAAGACTGACATCCTTGCCACCCAGTAAGTAACTAGTCATTGCATTGCTTCTGCTTGGTGCTCTTTGTCTCTCCATGCTATTTATTTGTCTGCGTTATTTCCATTATTTCCATAAATCCCTGGGTGCAGCAGGTCTCAGTGCATGAAGATCTGTACCCAAAGGAAAGCAATTTTCAGAAATGCCTTTCTTCCAGAATACTTGTTGCTGGAGAGGAGTAGTTTTTGGGGATGACCTGTCTAGGTATTGTCAGAAAAAAAGCCACATACTCTGCTAAGACTAGAAGACTCTTCAAAGATTTAAGTCCAGATGTAGGGTCTCCAGTGGTGATTATCTGTTAGGAAAAAGAATCAAAAGAAATGGGTCTGCAGGTTCCACTGCTGGGGCTGCAGTATTTCCCTGTCATCTTACTCAGTTGGCAGCAGTGAGTGAATCTTTTCAGTAATATCAGAGGTCACGTGTAATTTCTATCTCTGCAGAGAAATACAAGCTCCAAATGGGGAAGAGTCATCCACACTCTTTATCCCACCATATCCTTGATTAGTTTGCTGCTGCTGAGTTGGCAAGGAATTGCATTATCATCTCATTTATGATGAGAGTTAACAGGAGTATCATTCAGTCTGTGTATGAAACAAACCTTGACTGCAAACCTGCTGGCTGTGGAGTGTGAATGCTTGTCTGCTCTGCCAATATACTTCTCTGCACTTCTGATCTCTCACCAGATATGAAACTGTGCTTGTAATTGAGTGTGTGGACAGCTCTGGGTCCTTCCTGCCTTCTCTTGCAGTGTCCTTGCTCTTCCTATCTCCTGCTTGGAGAGAATGCCTCATTTTGTGCTCATCTCTTTCAGAAGGAGGGAGCAGCAGTGGGCTCAAAGCATCATCCCACACTGGAGGGAGTGGAGTGGAAAAGCGGTCGTACACCCACGGAAGCAGCTATGTGACCTCAAGTAAGGAATGAAAGCACTACCCAGTAGGAAACAGAGAGCAAAAGCGGCAGAAATGGGCTGAGGAAAGATTCAAGGCAGGGATGTAGGGTGAGCTGGGGTAAGGAAAACAGGATTTATCAAAGTAGAAGTGGCAAATACATACACAAAGTGAAGATATTCCTTCCCTAAATCTGGATTTGAGAATGGGTGAATAAATGGCAAAAGTCTCATTTTCCACAGGAAAAACCTAATTTCAGGTGAACAACAACAAAAAATGTCATTCCTACTGTTTCTAATAAGTAATTCAGAAACTGAATTTCCCTTTTTTCAGTTTTTCCAAATCACAGTCTTTCTGACCATTTTTGTTCTAAAGACAGTTTTGATTAATCTTTCTGTTGATCTTTCTGAGAGTAGGCTATTAATAAAGAAATTCCTATAAAATGTTTTCTTACATTTATGTGTCCATGGCTTTAGCACTTTGAACATTTTGCCAGATTTTCTGGACGTGCTAAATCAGTGTGTGCTGTGTACTCCACAAAACCAGGATTCTTCTCTAGCAGCATTCTTTGCCCAGCTGTTAGATTGTCACAGCAAAGGCTTCTAAAGACTAAGCTTCCTAGCCAGGTACCTGACACACTTTTCTGTCCCCAATGGGACTGACTATATAACTCTCCTGGAAAACATTCTCTGTGCTCCAAGGGAGCTGACAAACCAAAGGGAGTGAAGTGCACTTTGGAAGCTCAAGGGGAGAGTTAGCCATACCAAAGAGATCTGACAGACACCTGCATGCCAGTTAAAGGCCAGAATGTGGAATCACTTTGCCTCAGGGCAGACGTGAGGTAACTCCAGTGCAGATGTTGGTCTAATTGTCTGGATTGGCACCAGTGTGAGAACTGAACCCAGTCCTGCAAACTCAGAGGACCATGCAGGATTATTACATCTTCCTTTGATTTCTTTTCTGTACGTGTAAGAAAAGAACCTGAACTTCAGAGATACTGAGTTATTGCAGTTTCACAGAGCATTCTGGAGTCTCTTCTTTCCCACTTTCTTGCAGAATGCCTCTAACAGAAGCCTACTTGTCACAGTAGTTCTTTCTGCTGAATTAAATGGAGAAGTTACAGAACAAAGTTTGCAAGAAAATCTATATCTTAACCAAAACAGCATCATCCAGAGCTAGATTTGTTCCTTCTCAGGGGAGATGGTTCACTATTGCCATAGGCCAGAACCTGGTTTCATACATACCATTGACAAGATTTGGTTTGAAACCAGAGTGATAACCAATACTCCCCTGTGCCCTGGATGCTGAGGACAGCCGGAGTTAGACCCTGATAAATTCTTGTCCATCTCTAGTTGTGAAACACCAGTGCAAATTTGTCCAGCTCAGAAGGTAGTAACATAAAGCACCCAGGGCATCCAGAGTGTACTGCTAGGGCTTCTCTTCCATTTGCTGAGGGCATTTTCTTTTAACTATAGGTGGAAGTGGTAGATTGAATTCAACATCATCATCCTCCAGCTACAGACAAGCCCAGTCTCCCAGCTCTACTCTCACCAAATCACCTGGCTCAACATTTGAAAGAAAAACCTATGTCAACCGCCATGCAACATATGAAGGTATCACAGAACATGCCATAGAAGGGAGGCAATGTGCAATGGAGGCAATTTTTGTGCAGTGCACTGTGAGGTCTCATTAGTGCAGAATTGTCCCCAATACCATTGTGGTTTTCCTAGGAAATAAGCCATCAAGGACATAATTTAATGATTAAGTCCTATTTACCTTAAGAGTAATGCTCATTCCTAAAAGGAATTGTGGCATGTATTTGTTGAAAGACATTTGCAGCTCTTTTATGTGAAACATGAATAGTTCTTTTTTTTTAAATGGAAATGTTTGCTGCCCACTAAGATTAAACAGTTGCCAGGAAGACATGTTTTGAAAGCTTTTAATGATCTTGTGCAAAGTATTAATGAACACCTTTCTGTTCTTTGCAGGGAGCTCCAGTGCCAACTCTTCTCCTGAGTTCCCCAGAAAAGATTTTGGTATGTCCTTTTTAGAGCTGTTCCTCTGAATGTTATGGCGAGGTCATGAGTTGATGACCATAATGGCTTTTTGCGTATTGCTGTGTCCTGCTCTACCTATGCTACCTCTATATTGGGCCATCATGCACCTCCTTCAGAGGAGTTATTTGGGATTTACATAACAGCTGAAAGTCAGGTCTCTAACAGATCATACTCAAACAGAGGGTGCATATTGTATATCTGCTACTCTCAGCTGTGGTGCTTCCTGTTTGATATAGGACATGGACAGGAGAAGACAGACATGGGATACTTCACAGCATTCCCTTCACCCTTCCAGAATAGCTGGGAGAACAGCTGCAAGCAAGAAGGTCCAGACTCTTAGGATTTTGAGTCATTACTGGATGTTCTTTCCCAGTAGCTCATTTCCAGACTTCATCAAGTATATATGGAAAAATGAATTGGCTATCAAGTGACATATTTACACTGAACATTGTCAGCAGGTATTAGTTTGCCCTGTCCAAACTGTGAGCTGCTGATTTTACTCAGTGAAGATAGTGAAACATTATGATCAGGTCACCTTTTGGCTCATAGAGGAGGCAGGGTTTCACAATATCCAGCATTAGTCAATGGGGTCAACAGGCCTCTTAACTTCCTTTTGGCCATTTGAAATGGAACATCACCATCTATGAATAACATTTCTCTGTATAAAAGAAACAACATCTGATCCAAAAACGCTAAAGGTGCTGCTGATTCTTTTAAGATACCTTATTGTCTAAAGTGTGTCTCTTAAAAACTCTTAATGGTTCAATTCTCCCAGCTCTGCTCTAAGAAGTTACTGTCTGAATATATGCACCTTGAGCAAGATCAGTGTGCTGATTTTCAGAAGTGTCACAGGCTGTAAAGACTATTATGACTTTTCTCTCATTGCTGTTCACAGCATCTGCCTCTACGAGAGGGAGAAGCCAAAGTCGAGGTAAGTGATACTGTTCTTTGAGAAGCCTCTTTTTTTCAGTTGAGCATAATTCAGGTGTGTTAAATGGACCTGTTCTTTAACTGGAATCCACCAGTTTACATGTAGAGCAGTCAGATGGGGTACCTGGATCTATACCACTTCAGATGTGAACCGTGAATCTGTAAGCAATTGTTTAAACAAGCTTGGTGTAAAAATTGACCTTAGTGAAGGTCGTGGTAGTTCAGACTGTGTTGGAAAGGAGGATCTACTTGGAAACCTGGATGTCTGAGGGCATAGGACATAGTCTTCTATCTTGTCTGTTCACTACCATAACCTTGGTCCATCCGTGCTCTGGGACCAGTCTCCGACATATTTGTAGTAATTGCACTCATGCTTCTCTTACTGTGATCTGTCTAGCAAACCATAAAGCCATATCCTGAAATAATCTCATGCTCGTAGGAAAGAGATGGTTAAGGAAATTGCAGACTTACTGTGATCGGTGTAGCCAGCTCACTGTAAAGCTCTGCATTGTTTAAATCATTTTGCTCTTCTAAAAATTTATTAACAGTGTTGGGGGAAAGAAGGATTATCTTGGTCTCCAAGAATGTAGTATCTGTTTCCAGTTGCTTGAAGAGGAAACTATAATGTCACTTTATTCGAGTTAATTTTAGCAGTGGGTATAAATCACAACATGGTTTCGCACAGTCCTCCTGGAAAGTGTCACATTCCCAATTATTCTGCCTCAGATCACCACAGTCTCCTCTAGCACACTGCTTACCTGGGCTCCCAGCAGAACTAGGCCATGCATGATAAAGTAGACACCAGAGAATCAGGTCCAGCTTCTCATATTACTTCAGAAAATAATTCCAATCCATCATCTTCTCCACATGAATGCCAAGATAGTATTTCTTTTCTAGTGCATGCACTGTCAGATTTCATCATGAGGAGCATGTATCACATGTTCTGGCTAGCCACTTTGCTAGTGGGAAGCGATTTTAAAGGCCTACCCCAGCCAAAATACATTAACTTTTTAGCTTCTTGTGCTGGACAGTAAATGTCCAGTGAAAGTAAGGTAATAGCATTGAGTACCTGGTGAGAATGTTGGCTGAAAACTGGACTGGTTACATTTGGTGAGCCAAAGGAGAAATCAGCATGTAGTAAGAGACTGAATTATACAACCCATTGCAGAGATGTCAGTTTTACCCAAGAAGTAGTAGGGAATTTGTGTATTTAGTAAACTTCTTTTGACTCTCTAATTTTTTTGTTCAGAAGAACAAGAAAAATAATATTTGTGATGAGTGGGAACATCAGTGTGATTGAGGACTACATAATTAGACCTTCTCTTTATCTGACAATAGCAGCATTATTGACTTCACCAGAGGCCATCAATGAGTGAAATATAATTCCCTGGAATTTAAAGTAATAAAATACGACCCCAAAACAAAAAGTCACCCCAGCCTATTTCCAGCAAATTCACATGGGCCATGAGTGCTGCTTAGATTAAGCAGCAAGTCAGCAAGGTGGAACATAGACGGCAGGAAGGAAGGAATTCACTTCAGCCTGAAGATTCATTCCCAGCCCAGGGCACAAATTAATCTCTCTCTATATTCATGATCTGCTTTTTATCTTCCCAGAGAGTGAAATACGAGTCCGACTGCAGAGCGCATCTCCCTCTGGCAGATGTAAGTTATTCCGGGGTATCAGGGATAAGATAGAGGGTGTTGCTGTTAGGGTTATGTCTTCTCCTTTCAAGAGCATTAATTTGAGTCCTCTTTCTGGACAAGGAAGCATGCTGTGGGTTAGGTGGTGCTCTTGCAAAGATGCAAAATGGTGCTTAGTGCCAGAAAGAAACATCCTCTGGATCTTTGTCATTAAGTGGCACCCCCAGAAAGTAGCAACTTCATAGACATGCAGATAAATTCCATTGAATGATTAGATCCAGAGCAAGATTATAGATCAATGAAACATTGGCTTTTGGGTGACTCTGGACACTTGCTTTTTCTGCTAGGGACAGAGTTGGATGATGTGAAACGTTTGCTGAAAGGAAGTCGATCTGCCAGCTGCAGCCCTACTCGGTCACCATCCAGTACACTCCCGATACCAAAAAAGGCTGTGGTGGAGACGAAGATGGTCACTGAGAGCTCTCAGTCAGGTACTTGGCTTTAGCAATGTTGCAGTTATTCCAAACAGCACTTGCCATAAAAAGTACTCAGTTGCTGAGAACATCCAGATAAGAATACTTGGCGTCCCTGTACAGAAAAAGGGTCAGAATGCTGGAAGACTGTCCAGATGTTGTCATAACAAGAGCTATCTTGGGTATCTTTCCAGTGACTAGTCTGATTTCCAAAAAAATGAGTCCATTCTTTCTGCAGCTAGCTTCAATTCAGAGTTATTTAGATAAGAGCTCTAGGCAAATGTGTCTGAGAGTGATTTGATCTCTTATCTCCAAGTGAGACAGAGATAGGACTGAAGACATTTCAGTGAGTGATTTATTAGCCATACCATTTGATAATACCTCATCAGGAACTGTATGACAAGAAAAGGGGGAATGGCTTCAAACTGAAGGAGGGCAGGCTTAGATCAGATGTTAGGAAGAAATTCTTTACTTTGAGAGTGGTGAGGCACTGGCACACGTTGCCCAGAGAAGTTGTGGATGCGCCATCCCTGGAAGTGTTCCAGGTCAGGAGGGATGAGACTTTCAGCAACCTGGTCTAGTGGGAGGTGTCCATGCCTATGGCAGGAGGTTGGAACTAGAGGTCCCTGTAATCCCAAACCATTCTGTGATTCTATCACTGAAGTGGTACTTAAAATACTACAACCATTTTTAGTTATTTATATGCCTCACAACAGGGCTTGAGGAAGTGGTATTGACATTGACTCCATTGTCTTCCACCAGTATCTAAGAACGGCATCTTTTATCTTACTCAGAGCTCCAATCCTGACTAGAACAGAATTTCAGTCCAATACACTAGTGAACCAATCAGAGACATGTGTGGGAAGCAAAAGCCATACATCACATGGCCCAGGGTGATTTATTAATGGAATGAGAGACTGGAGTGGTTTATTCTGGTACCATAAGAGCAATGAAATCTTTTCAAGGTGTTTTGTGAATGTTCATGCTATCAGGTCAATCTTTATTCCATTGGTTAAAATTTGTGTGACTGTAATCAGCTGACATTTGAGGTCAGTTATGCCATGCTAACCTGAAGTCACTGGGTTGACTCTACAAGGGTAATGGAAATGTAAGTTGTTTGCCCTGTAAACCTGCAGTGCATGCTAAACCACAAGCCTGTACTCACTGAAAACCACTTCTGTCTGTTTGGTTTTTACAGTGTCAGGGACATATGACACAACCATATTGAATACTGCCCTCCCTTCATACATGTGGTCCTCCACTCTGCCTGCTGGGTCTTCCCTTGGTGGATACCATAACAGCTCTTCCTTGATCAATGCCATGTCTCACTCTACAGGATCAGGTATGCTCCCTGGATTGCCCTGATTTGAAGGATGGAGCTATCCTGAAACTGGGTCAAAAGCGTGGGTTTTTTTGCATAGCACAAACTAAAATGATGGAATAATCAAAATGGCAAGGGATATGCTTGAATTTTCTCTAATGTGTAATTTTTTGGTTTTCTATAATGTGGTACTCTCTGCTTCTACACTGACTGTGTCTGAAAATCCTTCTTTGTGTGGATTTATTGTCCTGACTCTCTGACTGTCACTAAATTTTCATGACATCTTTATCAATGAGGTCAAGCTCACATTCACTATGAAAACTATTTTAGAGTCAAATTAATATTGGATTATCCTGGCCCATTGTAAGAATAGCTCATATACTAAAAATGTTATAAATAAGTTCTGTGTGTTCTTACACCTGGTGAGGCCCATTTCTAAATGTCAGGGATTCTGCATTTCCCAGTTGCAGAGATAAAACACAAGAAGCTTTATGATGGCATACTATTAAAAGCTTTACTTTCTCTCACTGTCGCATGATCTCGTCTTGTCTGAGGTAGGATTCTTTTGCCTTTGTCAATTTGGTAAAATGGTGGTCTGTTATCACAATTTTCAAGATTTTTCGTCTGTGCAATTATTGTGCATTATCACTAGTTGCATTTCCAAGTTGACTCAATTTCTGGGACTGTGCCACTGACTTTTGGGTGTTTGATTTACGATTTGAGAGAAGTAATAACATTTCACTTCCTCTTTTTGCAGTTTTTGGTGTTCCAAATAACCTGGCTCCCAGCAATCATACTCTGAATGCGGGCCTGAGCTCTTCCTCTACAGGTCAGATTTTTCTTCCCTTCACACTTTGCCAGAACCCCATTTCTGGCAGACAAGTACAGTGAAATAATACCTATATACCAGTTTCTCTTTTATTCCTGTTTGCCCCATCTTCAGAAATGTCCATGCAGCCATGAGAGTGGCCTCGCATTGTAACTCGAGATAATGTTTTAAAATGGTCACCATTATTGTCCTGGGCCAACAATAACAAAACAGCAAAGTGAACTAGGTTACAAAACATTTTGTGAGGCCTGTGGTGCCTCCAGAAAGCTGGTGAGCTTTTGCTGGGAGAAGTCGTTATTTTTGTATCACTGATTTTGTTTGGGTTTTAGCACTTCAGGACTCCTATAACCCTCATTGCAATGTTTTTCTTGCAGTATTTGGAGTTCAAAACAACCTGTCTCCAAGCACCACTTCTGCAACCCAGAATGCTACAGCAGCCTCTGCAGGTCAGCAACAAAGTAAGCCTAGAGAAAGCTGGGGGTCACAAATGTGTGCTTCCTTCTCCCACCTATTCTACAGTGACGGGAAAGTTCATCTTTACAGAGGCCCCCTCATCACTATCATCTTGTGTGGCACAGTGTGGTGTGAAGGGATATTGAGGAGCATTCCTGTGCTTTGCATGAGCAGGAACAGCTCCTGGTGCAGATGCACTAGAGATTTGCTTGCTGGGGAAACCCTTGGTTGGTTGAGTTGTCCTAGGAACACTGAATGAAAAAAGATTTTTTAAATGCTTTGGTGTGTGTAGATCCCTTGTTATCCTTCATCTCTGTCATTGTTGAATTTCTTCTTTGCAGCATATGGGATGAAGAACACTTCTCAGAGCAACACCATGGCAAGTACTGGTGTGTCTGCCTCAGCAGGTGTGTATCATTCACAGGTGTTAAGGCATGGCCTTGTACAAGCATATCATAAAAATGAGTTAGAGATTCAGCATAGCTGAGTGACACTCAGGGGCATAACTTGTCACTACCCAAGTCTCCTACCAGTACCTTTCTGAAAAGAAAAGAGAGTCAGAATCTAAGAATAACCAAATGAACTGGTTCTGATTCAGATCTCTGTAGTAATTTGGATTGTTTAATTCTGAGCTATTTCTGCTCAAAAGGCAGGAAACTGGATAGAAGAGCGCACATGTGAAATTGTACTTCATTTGAACCCAAAATATTTGCAAGGTTGCTCTTAAAAATCATTTTTCAGTTGTACCACCTTCAACCACTCAAAAATGAAGGAATTGACTTATACATGATCAGATTATGTTTTTTTAATGAGAGAAGTTCTTTGTCCTTGAACAGTCAGGATTTATCCTTTCCAACTCTTTTCTGCAACTCTGAGAGGTATAAATTACACTTTTTTTTTCTGTGTGTGTAAAGAAAGCCAAGTTTGCCTTGTAATTCAAGGACTCCCAAAGATGAGGCTTAAAAATAGATGTAAAGACCACAGAAGTTATGATAACATTTCTAATAAAGGTTTACTCCAGGTTCTGCTAGACTAATGGTATAATACGGTTCTGTTTATCTTGATTTTCAATATTGTGTCAGTGTGCAAATTCATGTTACTACACAATTCCAGACATACTTCATAATGCCTAATGGCACAAGAGTGACCACAGTGATGATTTTGGACCATATTTGCCCTGTGCCAAACCTCATTAAACTGCAGTTTAATGTCTCCTAATCCTGTCTGGCTCCTGGGATATGGAGTGCTTTGTGCTTGACAGAGTAACTTGGCAGTGCTTGATGGGCTCCTTAGCTTGAGCTGTGCGGGGTCTGCTGACCCTTGAATAAGTCTCTCAGGCTGAGTTTCTCTGATTCCACAGGAATGTCTTTGAGGAGCAAAGAGCTCATTGAGCAAATCACTTCTACATATGATTGAATTCCAGATGTTCTCCATTTCTGGCAGCAGGGGCTCCCCTGCTAGTGAAATATACATCTCCAAAGAAACCTAATGACATGTACAGCTCTCCTCTTACCTTTAGTGACCAGTATGTCCCTTACAGGGCTCTTATTGTAGTGGCAACCCCAATCACAATGTGACCACCTGCTTTTATGAACAAAAGTGATGTGGCTTGTAGTTATGGGCTCAAAGGCCCACAGCCATCTCCTCTTTATCATGTTTTATATTCCAGGAGGAGCTGTTTCGAGCTCCCAGGGAGATGACATTCTGCGCAAAGACTGCAAGTTCTTGCTCTTGGAGAAGGAGAAGGCACCAGCAAAGGAGATGGAGCTCTTGGTCATGACAAAGGACACTGGCAAAGTCTTTAGTGCTTCTAACACTGGGCTTAATGGAGGTAACATTCCTTTTTCAGGACATGTGGTTATTCTGAGGGCAGAGAAAGGGAGGCTGATCATAAGGGAAGTTCAGCATTCAGGGTTCTACACCTGGTTTGTACATCATACAAGAACCTCTGACAGGCAGGCAGCTTTTAACCATGCCAGCTGAAACCTGGGTCTGGCTTTTGCATTTGAAGCTCCAGAGTGTTCCTCAGGGTATTTCACAAAGCTGATGAGCTTTGAGAGAAAAAAACACAAATCTGGTTTAGACAGGCAGAGCTATTGTGTCTTCCCAAGAAAAATACACCTTTTTCCAATGAAAGAAGATAGGCCTGGTTTAACTTCTGGCGTAATGTTTCTAATTATATTTACTTCTTGTTCAGGATCTTTTGTAGAAGACACCTTAAAGAAAGAGAAACAGGGGTTTTCGTCCTCTTATGCTACAGATACTGGCCTAAAATCAGATGCAAATGGTAAGAGTTTGTTCTTGTGGAAATGCAACAGAACTTTCTCCTTCTGCCTCCATTACTACCTTTCTCTTTCAAGCCCACACTCTAAATTTTGTCATACACAGAAAGACTGGTAAAACCTCTTTTACTGTTTTTAAAACAGGAGGGCTGAAATCCATGCCAAAAAGGGACAAAGAAACTTATGCAGGTAAGTGATGCAACTCAGACATTCATTGGAAGAAGCTCCAAAGCATAATATACAAAAAATCAATTGTTTTTGAGGGACACAAGTGATATCTGAGCAATGGATCAGAGAGAGGGGATGTTCAGGAGGCTACCAGAGAAATTGCTACCAATGATTTTATTGTAGATGAATGGAGAGTTGGGGTAGTTTTTATGACTGGAGAAAATCAGATAGCTGACAGTCCAGCTGCATCCTGTTACTGGGACAGATTTATGGGGAAGAGAGGGCTCAGACAGACCATGCTGGCTATTGCTGTCATTTATGGCTCAGCTCTGTACAAAGAATTTACCCCTATGTGATAATGTTTTCCAGCTGTTATTTTAAAATGCAGTGGTTTTGTCCCCTGTTTGAATTCCCTTTGGAAATACTGTTCCCAGCTTCCACAGGGACTAGAATTGCACTCACCATGTGCACAGAGTGGTGTGAAGAATTTTTTCCATAGCCCTTTATATAATGGATCAGACCTTAATGTCCTTATTGTAAGAGATTCTTAACTCTGAAGTCAAGGAACTCTTCATTAACTGGGAGATTGCTCCTTCCCTCTTCCAGAAATACGAAGTGGTGATGCAGGAGGTGCAATTGGATCAGCACCATCCTGGTGTCCCTGTGGTTCCTGCTGCAGCTGGTGGAAATGGCTTCTCGGTTTGCTTCTAGCCTGGTTGTTTCTCTTTGGATTGCTTTTTGGACTCATTGCTCTGGGTAAGAAATAACTGAGGAAAATAATTTTGAATGGTATAGAAGGACAGAGGGTTTAAGCTGGGAACAATCCCAAGCACCAGAGATACCAAGCCAGAGAACTGAGGAAAACATTCAGCTTGATGGTGACTTGCCACTGAGGTATTACAAATGGACAGAAAGAATGGATAAGGAATAAAATCTTTGTTGAGGTGTTATATAGTCTTGGGGTGAGTAGGATATGAAAGCTCCTGAGATCTGAGGTCTACTGCTCTGAGACTGACAGATTCCAAAGTTCTTATTTAAATTCCAGGGATCCTTGCTGGGGAAAAAAAAAAAAAAAGATACAAAGAATTCTGCAAAACTCAGTGGCCACAGCTATGTGACACAGTTGCCATGTTCCTGCCATAGCAGGAGATACTTCAGGCATGCTTATCTGGTAGCAGGTTCCCTAGCATTTTCCTTTAACCTTCCAGCTGAAGAAGTGAGAAAGCTGAAATCTCGTGTGGAAGACCTGGAAAAAATCAATGGTGGCCTCCTGGCAATAAACC
Organism: Toxostoma redivivum; assembly: GCA_013397375.1. Classification (NCBI taxonomy): domain Eukaryota; kingdom Metazoa; phylum Chordata; class Aves; order Passeriformes; family Mimidae; genus Toxostoma; species Toxostoma redivivum. The sequence continues at coordinate 709,194 of VXBI01012889.1, forward strand.
AAGGGACTTCAAAAATAGAAAAGGATGTTTCAAGAGTAGACTTTCTTCACGGTAACTCACCCTCCTCGACCTTCCCATATGAAAATGAAGAGTCAGTCTGGTTGATGGTGAAGAGCAGACTGAATAAGGAAATAGAACGAGGTGAGCAGAGTGAAAAAATGAGCCCATACCTTATTTCTCATGCTGCTTTTGTTAGCAAGGGAAAGGTGATTTACTTCTGTTTAGCAGATGATGGAAAGAGATTAACAACAGAGGAGCCAACATTTCCCATCTTTAGAAATTTCATGTATTTGTGAAAACAAATTTCCTGTAAACTTACAAAACCATACTGTGCTGCCTGTAGCCTCAAACAGATGCATCCTTGTTCTTGAAATGAGTAGCTATTTTCCTGTATAATGCACTCTAACAGCCCCTTCACTTCCTGTTACAGGCTACTTCCGAGGGGAGAGAGGAGAACGTGGTGAGAAAGGTACAGCCATATAGTCCTTCTCTTCCCTTGTCCAGTTCCTTAGCTCTGGCAATGCACAATTTTGGGGTGGTTGTTGCTTCAAGGGGAAATTAGCAGTGAGGAAGATGAAGATGGCTTATACTTGAACAAAAAGAATCAGAATTGTTTAGGTTGGAAAAGACTTTGAAGATCATGGAGTCCAACCATAAATGTAACACTGCCATGTCCATCACTAAACCACCTCCCTAAGGTCACATCTACGTGTCTTTTCAATACCTTCAGGGACAGTGACTAAACCTCTTCCCCTGGGCAGCCTGTTCCAATTCCCCATAACCCTTTTGGTGAAGAAATTTTTCCTAATATCCAGTCTAAACCTCCGTGATGAGGAATTTCTTCTTGTCCTATTGCTTTTTACTTGGGAGAAGTGGCTGATCCCCAGCTCATTACCCACCTTTCAGGCAGCTGTAGAGAGCAATAAGTTCTCCCATTAGTCTTCTCTGTTCCAGGCTGAACACCCCCAGCTCCCTCAGCCCAATCCTCACAGGACTTGTGTTCCAGACCCTTCACCAGCTGTGTTGTCCTTCTCTGGACTCAACTGAAGTACCTCAAGACCTTCTTGTAGTGAGGAGCCAGAACTGGACACAGCACTGGAGGTGCAGCCTCACTAGTGCTGAGTGCAGAGGGACAATCACTGTCCTGCTCCTGTCAGTTTGCCATGTAAACTGTAGAGACCCTAATCCCACACTAAACAATACAGGAGGCCCAATCTTGCACTGTACCACTGTGAAAGGCCAGATTGGGTCTGATCCTGTACTATTCCAGTGTGAACTGTCCTGTTTTGCCATAAATCCTTTGTATTTCATTAAAGATGGGAACGCAGCTAGAAGACAAAATGAATGAGTAATCACAGAATGTCTTTTGATTCAACCTTTCTTTCCACTTTTCTCAGGTGACATGGGAATACAAGGTCCCAAAGGTGAGTCTGGAGTTACCCACTTTCTCAGACTGGCAGCCCGGCATAGGGCCTGGATAGCAAATGGTGTTTTGTTACTGCAGAATTTGGAGAAGCGGATGTTAGTTCAGATATTGTTGTGAAGATTGGCTTTTTCTCTTGCATTCTGGTTGAAAAAATGTTACAGCTCATAGTAGAAGAGGTGGCAGATCTCGCTTTGAATCTAGAAGCTCCTTTCACCTGCATGGAAGTAATTCCTGAAGCCAGGTTCTACCTGGTTTAATCGCAGAGTGCTTCAGTGCCCAGAGGGTTTTTCATGATGTAAATGATTCAATTATTTGCATAAATACAAGGGAGGAAATTGCTGGAGACGCTAGAATTTGTAAATATTCCAGGAACATAAACTTCTTTTTATAAGGGTGAGGGTTAGCCAAAGTGACAAAAGGAGAAGACTTACTCCCCACTGTGTCTTTGTTTCTCTCTACAGGTGACCGAGGACTTCCTGGTGTCCCAGGTGGGCTATAGTTCAATTTCTCTTTGAGGGAGAACATACACTTACATTACTGTGGGCAAGAACAAATTTTGCACTTCCTTGCAAAATTCCTTGAACATAGATCAAGGTGGTTCTCTAAAGAGTCATAGCATTGACTGAGTCACTTTATTAATAACTTGGTGCTGAGCTACAGACACAGCTCAGAGACTGGTTACAAGCAAAGCCTTGGCCAGACTTCTTCTTAGTTGAACATGCTGAATTTGGGGTTGTGAAGATTCCAGTCTACCACTGAAAGAGTCCTACAGATGCATAAGTACTTGGTTCAGCTTTCTTGTGCTTTTATATGTATTGTGTTCTTCTAAGGAGATCAACTACTCACCTTATGAGTAATATATTCTTTACCTCATAGAGTTAATCTCTCCAGGTTTGAAGTTCCCCTAAGTTGCATGTTATTGTTTTATGGTCCATAGTCAAGAACTCTGAATGCTTACTATGTTTTCTTTCCAGGCATTCCTGGTCCAATTGGGCATGCAGGACCAGAAGGACCAAAAGGACAGAAGGGAAGCATGGGTGAGCATCTCTGTCAGTGCTGTGAGTCTTTCACAACTGGCTGGCACATGGCATGGGAATACAGATATCTGGCTGGTGTGATCATTGCCTTCCCCAGTGGAGCTGGCCATGGATCCTTTTGCCCAAAGCCTTCCTCCCACGGACACCTGGTTTTACAGGGCATTTGTTTCCTGTAGGTGAGCCTGGCATGGAAGGTCCCATGGGACAAAGAGGTAGAGAAGGGATACCAGGGCCTCGAGGGGAACCAGGACCACCTGGATTTGGAGAAAAAGGAGACAGAGGTAGGAACCAAGTGTCTTGTTGGATGAAACAGAGATGGACAAAAGCAAGAGTTTGATCCTGATTAATAAAACACCTCAGTGATAAGATTTGATTTCACTATTCAAATCTAGATTTCATATCTAGACATTTCCCAGCACAGATTAATATGGCCTAAAGATTTTTTTTACCCAGACTTGTAATGAGTAAACAAGGATTGCTTTGGTTTCCCAGATCTTACAGTCACATTTGAGTCTGACAGAATCAAAATCAATTTACTATCAACGTTATCTTCTTCCCTGTTATCCAGATCATCAGAGCTGGGGGATTTGTCTTGTTAAAGACCAGTGAGCTCATATTCTTTTCTTGGACAATGCATATCTATTTGGGTGTTTTGAACTGATGAGCAGATTATTGATGACACTTGCCAGAGAAAGAATAACAGTAGATGGGATAATGGAAAAATGGGATCATGGCTGTATTCTACCATGTCTATTCATGCTCTTATTTTGCAGGTGCTGTTGGTGAGCCAGGTCCTCCAGGGCCACCTGGACCCCCAGGTTCTGCTGGCCTTAAAGGTAAATGTAAAGATGGAGAGAGAACACCTAGCAGAGAGGTTAGGAGTAAAGGAGCATCCTAGCTGTCCTGTTTCACTTGTGTTGCTCTGCAGTAACCAGAAAAGAGAACTAACGGCCTGAAGCACAGATCCCAGAATCTCAGCTGAGATGGATGGCTTGGGTCTCTTTACTTGAGTGGAGAATATTTTCTCAATGTCACAAGGACTAAGTTCTCTAAATTTTTGTCCTGGTTTTGAGGATGCCAGTAATGCAGATTCTTCTACTGGCTGGGGAAATTCCAATCCACTGAACACCTGTTGAGTTGTGGATGCTGTCGGGCAAGCTGAAAGCAATTTGTTCATTTTCTCATTGTTGTGTAACTAAAAGAAAATCCATGTTCCTTTCAGGTCTGATGGGTTCTCCAGGCCCACAAGGTCCTCCAGGTGAGTGCTGTATTCCTTTGTTGTGGCATCTAGAGACTGGGGAGAACAAAAACAGAGTGACAGTTTCTCATAATGTTTCTGCTTCAGTGCTGCCTTGTGGTGAGTGGGATGAAAGAAAACCCCCATCTCATTTTTCTGCAGGTCCTCCTGGCCTACAAGGATTTAGAGGTGAAGCAGGACTCCCAGGTGCTAAAGGTAACTTTCTCTTCCCCCTGGCAATTAAAGCACCACTAACTAAGGTGCTTTTCTAGCACTGCTCTGAGCAGCAGATGTGGTCTGACATGTCACATTTTGATTCTATGGGCAAAAAAAGCATAATACTGAAGAAAAGGGAGGCAAAACAAAACTTAGTCAGTGATTGCTAGAAAGTATTGAGAAATGCAGTAGACATAGAGATAATAGAGCAGTCTAAGAGAGGAAAAACAGTTGGGTGGATGGAGCTGTGTTAAAGGAAAAGGACTTCCAGTTTGAGTTTGTCTGGCAACACAGAATCTGTATTTCCCTTATGATTTTTCTTGATGCATTAAAAGCCTTTGCCTTATGACTTGTTATTAGTATTGTTCAATCATCATATATCTTTCAGGTGAAAAAGGAGCAAGTGGACCCCCTGGACCCAAGGGTATGTTGCCCAATTAGGTATCCTTTGTGGTTATTTTCTTTAGATTCCTTTAGATATGGATACTGTCCATTGGGTTTTACCCTTATCCATCTTTGGCTTTTTCTTCTGTGCTCTTGTCAGAAAGCAGACTTTATTTTCTCTGATGGAAACATTTTACAATGAAGCAATCTCACAGAATGCTTTCTATTTTTGTACCACAGGTGATCAGGGTGAGAAGGGTTCTCGTGGAATGACAGGTCAGTAGTTTGAAATACTGGAGTAACAGCCAACCTAATAAAAGTATAGCCCAGCCAATCCCAGTTACCTTTCTGAAACATTATAATGATGTTACTGGTTATGGGAGTTGTATTTTTGCACCAAAATTATAAACAAATAGATCCCATTCTTGATTCCAGTAATCTTGGTAACAATATTTGTATTTAGGTTTAGGAAAATCCTCTCTCACATGCCCTATATTCATGTCACTTGAGCATTTCTAATGCCCAGAGACAGTTGTGAATCATGAGGCCTGAACATCCTGTCAGTGCTGGTTTTCAGTTGCAAAGCAACAAATATTGCTGACAGAATTGTTCAAGAGTTGTTTGATTCATTTTCATACTCTTTTGCTACAGGAGAACAAGGCTCAAGAGGAATACCTGGACTTCCAGGAGAGCCAGGGGCTAAAGGACCTGCAGGTGGGTACCAGAAAGCAGCTGTATTTATATGTGAGGCAATGTCACTGCCACCCAGGTTGTGTTCCTGTGAGCACAGACAAGGAAACAACATGGGAGTGGAATCATGCTTGTTGTGATCCTAGGTCTTTCCTTTAGACAGCTGTGATTAGTCTGTACACTCAGAAGAAATGTCCTACAGTTAAGTTTTGAATGAATGCTTCCTGAATCTTCAGTAACTGCAGCCAAGGTTTCTTTCACATGCAATGTGATGAAAAGCCACTCTTAGGTTTAGGGCTGTGCTCCACTTTGGAGGAAGACAGGGTAACTGTGCTACTGTTTCAGAAGTCCCTGACAATCACTTTCTTTGGACAGGACAAGCTGGTCGTGATGGAAAGCCAGGTGAAAAAGGTAAGGGCTTCCTTTGGGGTAGAAGTGCAGGTACTTTCTGATTTGGCAGGAGGTTGATTTATAAAAGGGGTGGGAGGAAGATGGCAGCAGATTTGTGTTCTGGGATCTTCTGTCTCAGAACTGGGAACCTCTATCTCAGAGTCAACCTGTAAACATGGAACTGAGACATATAATGGAGCAGGCTGTAAGCTTATGACAGAGTTACCTCTCGCAGAACTCTTCTGTCATTAGTGTTCCCCTCCCAGACACTGATGCTGGTGATGGCCACTTGGCTGTGACAGTACAGTAGTTAGAAAGTGCTGCAGGACAGCCAAGCTTGAATGGATTGGTAAATTGTATGTCTGTGACTTCTGTCTTGTTAATGGTGATTATATCCCTAGGTGAACCAGGTCTTATGGGAATGCCAGGTGCCAGAGGTCCTCCAGGACCCACTGGAGATGCTGGAGAGCCAGGTAAGAGCATACAGAGAACAAAAATGCTTTTTGCTTAGTCAGGAACACAGATGTATTTGTCAATTTCCAGTCTTAATTTGAATTTAAGTCTGGCAGAGGATCTCTGTATTCTTAAGCTGATGATGAAAGGAAAATACATGAGAATCTAGACCCTTTATGATCCCAAAATTGCCCACAGTGCAAACATCAGCTGCTATGAGCTGATTTACATCCCAGTTGCTAGGCCAGTTTTCACCATTTGTGAATTGTGTGGTATAATTTCACATAAATGTAATCTCTTTCTCCCTGTCTATCCTTTTCCCATGAAAATTCTTAGACATCTTAAGAGTTTTTGCCTTTTTCTGACAGGTCTTACAGGACCTCAAGGACCACCAGGTAGGCTTTCCCACCATATTCCAGTTTATCAATTACACACTTTGATGTGGGTTAAAAAAACCCTTGTAACTTTCCCTCTGCAGTGCTTAGGGCTTCCAAAGTGATATCCCAAGGTTTCTGCATCTCCTTTGGCTTTTGAGAAAAGTTTTGCGCAAGATGTGTAATTTTTGAGCAATGCAAGACTTTTGAGTGTTGAAAATTTGCCTTTCTGCAAAACATAACATTTCAGTTCCCTGTGCATCACTGAGAAGTCCTTCTAATCGGCAGCAGAAACAGAAGGGAGAGGATGTAGCAATAGAGATGGAAATAGAGGATGTGACATCTGTAAGCAGAGATGGTTGCAGGGGGACAGTTCATCAGGGAATTCATCCAGGAGCCTCAGGACAGTACCTAAAAAAAAGCTACAGGTAAATCTGGGAAGCAGTGTCATCATCCAGGGAGCAGTGGGGCCAGGGAAGCTCAGGGACGATACCAGCTCAGTCTGCTCCTCCACTTGCTTATAAAATCTTCAGGGACCTGCTTATAAAGGCTGAAAGCTGAGGTCTTGAGTAAGGAGCTCCTTCTATAAACCCACAAGTGAAACAGCTGGGATACCTGAAAAACATACAGCAAACTGTATCTGCAGTAACAATTTTAAATTGTTTGTCTGTCTCATATCAGGACTTCCAGGCAACCCAGGCCGACCAGGAGCTAAAGGTGAGTGGAGTTTCTTCCCTAATGTTCATTTTGTCTCTTAAGGATTTCATTCTAGCAGGGGTTAGCTGCTCCACTAACCAGCGGATCAATAGTGGCATCTAGTGGCTTTGGGAAGGGAAGGTTTGAGAAGCACGGTAGCCAAAGCTTCCCTGAGCATAGACAGAGAGCAGAGAGGACATCTGCCGAGGGACTTGGCATGACAGCTCTCCTCTGAGCAAACCTTTGAAGCCCGGTTCTGCCCTGAGCATAAGATGCCTGGTGACTGCAGTGGAAGCTGTGTGCCTGTCTCGGATAAATCCAGACTATTGCCTATGCTGGCAGATGTTGTGCTTGGAAAGCTGATCAGCTAATCTCTGGATTAGCACAGCTCTCTTGCTTCCCCCCGACCTTCTAGTGCTGTGACTTCTCATACAAGAGATCAAGGGCAGAAAGAACAGAAACTACATCCTCAATAGTACTATTTTATTGGCCTTATTTTAGCTCTTATCCCTG
>VXBI01012889.1:716619-806176 GCA_013397375.1 Toxostoma redivivum
ACTTTTGTACCTTTGTCTTCCTAGGAGAACCTGGAGCTCCTGGAAAAGTTATAAGTGCAGGTATGTAGTGCTGTGAGGGGTCACACTTCTGACTTAGGAGGGTTTTCTCTGGGTTTTTTTGTGCTTCCTCAATTCATCTTAACTGTGTGTCAGACCTGTACTGGGGCTTCCTGTTTTGGGAGAATATGTATATAGATGTGGTATTACTTAAGCATAGATTTGTACACATTCACTGAATGTGTGAATTTAAGTGTCTGTGTGCAAATCTATGTGTTTGTTTTTCAGAGGGTTCATCAACTATTACTCTGCCAGGCCCACCAGGTCCCCCAGGCCCACCTGGCCCCACTGGTCCCCCAGGTGTTCCAGGTGAGTACTGATGAGTACAAAGTAGTGATAGCTCAAATCCAGGGGCTAGAATCAAGCTCTTTCATTGCTCAAGAAGGCAGGTTTGTGTCTAGTCCCTTTCCCAGCACTGTTGCTGAAATTAGGAAGTGCTTGTTTTCCAGTCTCAGCTTTGAGTTCAAGGCAGCAGGACTCCCACTCAAACCTCTGTAAATCTTTCTCACACACACACACTGGCTGTGTATGAGCTGAGCTTCGGCCTCAGACTTCTCTGTCCCAGTCAGACACTGCCTCCAGCACACTGGTGTCAGGCAGCAGAGCTCCTGAGCCCTAATTCTTACAGCATTCTGTGCCTGGAGCTAGTCCTGGAGCTGGTTTGGCAGAGACAGCCTCAGTTAGCAGTATGGAATGCGAGAGGAGGATTAGGCCTTTTGCATTCCTTTTCTGTTGTGGTCAGTGGCATTCTGTTTATTTCCTCAGTCCAAGAGGCACCAAGCATTTTAATTGCCAGGGGATGGAAATTCAAGTAATACATGGGACATTGATGAATTTATACCCCATGGCAATTCCATTTAGTTGTGTAGAAAAATATATTTTTCAATAGTCTCAGTACTTACAAAAGTCCTATTGATTCTTTTCTGCTATTGTAAAACACAACCAGTAAAATCGAATGAAATTTCGTTTTTTTTCTTTTGAAACTAGGTCCTGTTGGACCAGCTGGTCTCCCTGGACAGCAAGGTACCATTTTACTTCAGCTTTGATCCTGCTTGTTAAGAGAAAGGCATTCATTAGTTTTCCTTTTTTTCTAATTCTCTAAGCGCTTGGCACATTCCTTCTCCCTTTTGTTCACAAATTTCTTCCTTTCAGTTCATTTTGTTGCATTATTTGGTCTAATTAATCTTGTAAAGAATTTTTATAATTTTTTGTTTTCCTAGGGGTAGAAGGAGGGTGGTAAGAAGGTAATAAGAGCCAGTGTAATGTGGATGCTGCACATGTCTTTTTTTTTCATATGCTATTTTTCCTGAGAGCTGGTATTTCTAAGGCACTTCTCAAGTGCAGTTGCCTTTCTGTGATAGGGGATATAGCTCAGCTGGATACCTCCTGCCATTTTGAAAGGCAGGAGAACAAACTAGAGCCAAACTGGGATTAATGTCACTGTGAAAGTGCTGTCAGTTGGGCAGGCATCTCTTCGGAAGGGCTTGAACAGAGCTGACCCCTAAGAACCTTTCTTAGCTGTTTTTCTGTGATCCTGTTAGAGCAAACTGGGCAGTAATTTCCACACTTGAATGCAGTGTCCCTCAGATCTGGGGACTGAGTTCATGCTCCCAGTTCTCCTAAGAAAAGTCTGAACCTCTTGTTGGAGTAGGTACAAAATGTCACCCTCTCTCAGTTATATAACTCTCTTTCTCTGTTGCTTTTTTTTTTTCCTGGAAAAAGGTCCACGAGGTGAGAAAGGATCCCCAGGTGAAGCTGTTATAGAAACCATCAGAACAGAAGTCTCATCATTAGCATCTCAAAGTAAGTAGCCCTGCCTTTCCACTCCTTTGCTTGGAGATGTGTCAGAGCCTCAAGGCCTGCTCACAGCTACCAAAGAGATGCCCCTAACTCACTCTTCTCAATGTGACATGGGGCAAGTGAGTGTGTGTGTGTGTGTGTGTATGTTTGGTGGTGTGTCTGCAATGCCAGCTACCTCTTCTTCCCTCCTCATCCGTGCATCCCAAAGTCCTTTCAAAAGGAAGCAGATGGCAGCAGGCATCCCAGAGAGGGTAGCTGAGGAATGTTGGCTGGTGAGCAGCCATTAACAGGGGAGCTACTCTCAGAGCTGAGAGCTTTCAGCCACTGAGTTCACACAGGGCAGTTCCCTGTGCAATATGAACATGGAGCAATCTGTAAGACAAGAACCAGTTTGAACAGGCATGTTAATCTAAGCAACAGAAATAACCTCTCTTCAAATTAAAGCATGGATTCACAAGGGAGCAAATAAATTTTAAGATTTAAAAAATGTAACATTTTGTAAAAATTTTAAAATTTTAAGATGAAAATCAGTGGAGCAGAGCAGAATGATTTAGCATCTTTCCAAGAGAAGCACTTGCTCTGTGCAACACTAGGTGTGTGATGCAGTTAGAATTGGTATTCCTAGGATCTGGGACCTCTGCAAGTTTGCATCAAGGTAGAAGAAGGCAAAAAATTATAATTGATCTTTGCCTGATCACCATCCAGATGGGGCCATGTAGATTCAGATTCAGACCATGCTTCAGTACTGTCCAGTTCCCCATTCAGTAGTCTTGGATCACAGCATCACTGAACTTTGAGTTTGTGCCTCAGCTTGGAGGTGAGGGTACATCGCACAATACAAGCAAGATAACACAGTGCATCTACTTGTTAAATAACATCTGTGTTATGTCCTCCTCCCAAAACTTGCCTCTTTTAAAGAATCTTTCCTCGCCTTGAAGTTCTTTCCCTCCTTTAGCCTTTGAGTCCTTTGCCCTTTCTCTCAACAACCATTACTCTCCTCCCTGTTTCCAATACCCTTCTCAGTGTTGTATTTTGCTTCGTGTCCTAATCAAATACATCTCTCCTCTCCCTCCTCTGCTTCATCTTGGGCTTAGGTCACCCAGGTCCCATCTTAGTCCACCTTTGATTGTAAGAGCTTCTAGCAGCAATATATTGACAGTTTCTATAGCAGCAGTAGCTCCATAGCAAGAATTTTCCCTTGTTTGTGTTTTTCTTTTGCACAGTGCTGGCAGATTCACAAGGGCGAGCAGGACCACCAGGTCCCCCTGGACCACCAGGTATGTAACATAGAGAGCTCAGTACCTATGCAAGGAGTGCTCACACAACATGGCATGTTTCTGGGCCATGCAGTTTGCTGAGTAAATATTCCCTAATACCTAATGTTTCTTTTGTCATCAGGTGAATCTGTGCAGGGACCCCCTGGGCCTCATGGTCCCCCAGGTAAGAGTTTGTTCATTTGAAACCAAACTGGAAAGTGGGAGGCTTTTTCTAAGGCCTAGGGCTGGAAGCAGAATGTCACATAGTGACTTCCTACCAACACAGTTTCAGTGCAGCAAGATGCTACCCAACAAAGAACATTTGCTTTGGCAGAGGGTTCCAGCCAGGGTATTAATTAATAAAAGCCATACTTTTCAGGAAGACACTCAGTTTTCAAGTTGCCAAAGGAAGTAACTGCAATCAATTCCTTATTTACTTCTTACTTGTCCAGCCTTAACTTTCAACTGCAGACAGATGGGGAGGTTCTTATCATGAGGAACACATCCCTATGCCCTATCCTGTAACACAGATTTCCCTTTCTCAGCCAGAACACAGAAGGTGTGGGAGGACATGTAACAGGAGCAGAACCCCATTCCTTGCTCTCTGCACAGTAGGAAAAGGGAGCAAGTTGGATGTGTGATGGGATAAGCGCCCAGTACCATAAAGAAAGGAGTTTCTCTGTCCTGTTCTGCTGCGGTGGCAAATGATAGTGAAAAGTAACTATCAGGGATAGATGTGTGAAGAAAACAGTGATAAGAGCCTATATTGGGAAATACTCCACCTAAGACCATGGCTGGAGATGTAGCAGCTCTTACATTCATTTACTTACATTGCTGAGACTGATCCTTCCTGAAGCCTTTCTGTGTCCCTTTGCCTAGGATTGCCAGGACCTCCAGGCCCACCAGGGAGACCAGGATCATCCATGTCTACCTCAGGTAGGTTCTTGCCACTCATTCCGTCACCTGGTCCTGGGAATGTCCTGTTGGGGTTCCAGAGAGCTCATATATGGCTAGGACCAAGTGGAGCCAGAGAAACCTTGTTTCATGTTCTGTTGGATGTCATGAAGAAATCTCTTTCTTTGAATTGCAGAAGCATTCTTCACAGGCCCACCAGGTCCCCCAGGACCACCAGGCCCGAAGGGAGACCAAGGTATGTATATTGTGCTGCATAATCAAAGTGCTAGAAGGATCTCAGCACCTTAGACTGAAAAGAAGAAAGGGCTTAGAAGCAGAAATTCCTGCCTTTCTCTGTCTGTAAGAAAGCTATCACAGTTGTCACTGAGTAGGACTCCTGTCTGCTGTAAAATGAGTCAGTCTTTGTCAAAGAAATTTATTAGCCTCCAGTACAGGTGTCAGGGTAGTTGCTGTATTCAGATCCCAACTTTGCAAGCCCATTATACACAAGAACATTCAGAACTTCAGATTTGCCGTTGAAGGAGACAACCTTTTTGCAAAATGCACTGTGGACTAAGTCAGTGCAAGGAGGTGGCTCTGTGAAGTGTAGCTCAGCTCTCAGCTGACAGGAAAATGTGGACCTGCTTCCTTTACCCATTTCTCCTCCACAAATTGAAGTCCAAGATTATATACTGCAGTGTGGGCTGGGATGTTGCTGATGAGAATAAAGCAAATCCTAACACTGTTCTTCTGCTCCTCTCTTCATAGGTGAACGAGGTCCACGGGGATTCACAGGTAAGGAGATATTAGTGGGTTTCAGGGTAGCTTGCCTGGGTGTATGACTGCTCTTTCATTTCTGTGTCTCTTGCAGGAGAACCAGGTGATCCTGGCCTTTCAGCATTCTCCTCCCACGGTTAGTGTGTGCCTCCTTTCCTCCTTTGAAATCATCGTCCCTGGACTGAAAGCAGGCCAAAATCCTGCTCTATTCATTCTAACTTAATTTTACTAGAGCCAGGATTTTGTCTGCATACTTTATTCCTGTGAATCTCTGACTCTCTTTCTGCAACTGGCAGGTGAAAGAGTCACCATACAGGGACCCCCAGGCCCACCTGGCCCACCTGGTCCAAAAGGTGAAGTTAAAAATCTTCTTTCTTTTTTGGGGGTGGCCTCACATCCAAGCATAGTTGGGACTAAAGGATGGAACAACCCAGTCCTTTGAGAACTAGAACTGTGCTCACCCCTGCCTTTTCAGGCAAAGCAGAACCACAGCAATAGAAATGCTGTGAGCACAAGGCACTTGACCAGGTCACAGAAGGCTCAGGAAAGCTGCCATGGCCTCTTCCTTATGCTCTTTCCCAACAAGCTGGCATTTCAAGACAGTCATTGCAAGGGCTGGGTAGTTGTTTCTCTGACAACATGTAGCTCAACTGTTTCACATGACCAAGTACTCAACATGTAGTCACACCCATTACAAGTTTCTGACTCCCTCACTCTTTTCCAGGTGATGCAGGTGTCCCAGGTGCACCTGGCATCCCAGGAGCTTCTCGAGGTAAGAGACCAGACCATCATTGCTCTGATATTAAGAAGGAATGCTGATATCCTGGTGGAAGCTTTGAAAAAACTGTTTTGACTTTTACCAGTGTGGGTGCCAACCTAATGCTGATGGGATTTATGTTCAAAAGCTCTTTTTGCACAGCTTGCCTTAAATCAGAAAATTTAAGAAATGACAGTTTTCTTTTTCCAGCTTATTGGGAATCCTTTAAGCCAGAGTTTCCTCTATGTGGACAGGTTCTTGATCAGGCTGACTGGGTTTGGGAGCAGCAGGGCAGTGATGTTAGACTAATGAGCTTGAGCTCTATGATCTCCATCTATATTCTGCACAGCACTGCACTCCAGTACACAAACCCACCAGGTCTGCCTGTACAAAGCTAGGAATATCTCTGGACTCAGCCCTGTGTAGGCTGAATTATAGGATGCTTAATTAATTGAAGACATTATACTGCCAAATAGCCCATGCTCCATCTGTATTTAAAGATGCAGGGGATCCCCTCCATATTAAATTTCCAGAAGTCTTTCCAGGCCTGTGGGAAGGGTTTAATGCAAGTACACTTTACTATCGCTGGGTCTAAAGCAACTGTGCCCAAACCACTCCTTCTTACAATACTTTCCATAGGTGGATCCAGACAAATTCAGGGACCCCCAGGACCTCCTGGGCCGCCTGGTCCTCCTGGTCCAAGTGGAGGTTCATCTCAAGAGATTCAGCAATATATCACTGACTACCTGAAGAGTGAGTATAATGAGATTTTTGCTATGGGTCAGCAGTTTCAAGCTTATCTCTCTTTTGCTCCCTATGGCCTTGTCCCTCCTCTTTTAGAAACAACAGCCCTGCTGTTCTGGGCTTGTTTCTGCTGAATACTGTGAAGTGCTGTTGTCCACTGTGGCCTCTATAGAACTGTCCTTCTGTTGTCCCATTCTTTGTCAGGGGAAGTGGGTCTGGTTATTGTGCATATGGTCAGTCTTCCCTCTTAGTGATGTGGAAATATCTTGGGCTTTATACGTAGGTGACAACATCAGACATTATTTAACTGGTGCCCAAGGCCCACCAGGCCCTCCAGGCCCACCTGGACTCATCACCACTGCGGATGGGGTGACCTTGGATTATGCAGAGCTGGCTACCCGTGTCATGAGCTATATGACAAGTAAGCACCATGTTGGTAAACTCTGTACTGAGTCATGCCATCAGCTGAGCTTGCGCAGCACCTAGGAGGTGAGAAGTAGAGGAGAAACAAGTCTTTAAATAGCAGCATCTCAACCAGGTTATTCATCTTCAGCAGTCTAGGCCCAGGACTCTACACAGCTGAGGTGTCCTCTGAGCCTTGTCCTTTTTTAATGGTTATATTAATTAGCAGTTGCTGCTGTTTAAAAAGTCTCATATCAAACATTTGCTGTTAGACTCTTTGACACCCCAAAGACCCAAACAAGAGGTGGGTTTGTTTAGTAAATGAGGTCTCAAGTATTTGGGGGTTGTCTTGTGTGCTTGGGGCCCTTCTAAAGTAGATGAAATTCCCAGAGCTTTTGGAAGTAGTTTCGAATCTCAACCAGAAATGCACAGAGCAGACAGCTGTGTGTGATGACCAGGATAGGTGAGAGATAGCTGTTTATAGTTGGGGGCATGGGAAGCCCATTCTACCAGTTCATTAATTCATCTTTCCTTTGTTCCTTCCTGACCCCTTCCCACCTTCTGTCTTGTCCTGGCTCATGTAAAACCTTGTCATTCTCACAGGCTCTTCAGGTCGCTATGAGTCATTTTCTAGCTCAGTATCCACTACATCCATTTTGTACCAAGAACTTCTGGACCTGCTGCAAAGTAAGTGACCCTCAAGGGAAACATGGGATTGAGGGTAGAGCAACCCATCATCATGGAGATCTGTCTTTCCCTTCCAGTCTCCAGTCTGTAACTGGAGTTACCTGCAGCTGCTTCAGAGTGTTCTACTTTCCAGCTCCCCCACTCTCAATGTTCCCCTCATAGCCTTGCTGTGTTGTTGTTCCTAAGGTGAGGGGGATCCCCAACTCTGTATTCTTTTCTATACACATTGTTACTGTGGGCTGACAGGTAGATCTCCAGGATGTCATTTGGCTGTCCCTGAAGGTACTGATGATGCTGGCCAGCACTGTGCTCCAAATGGCTCCAAAGTGCCATAAAGCTCAGTATGGTCTTTCCAGCTGAGCTGCTTTTCATTCCCTTTACCCAAGAAGTTGTCTAGAGCGTCCTGAAAAAGGCAGACCACAGGGAGGTCCCTTAAGCAATCCAAATTCTCATCCTCCTCACACTCGTATTATAGGAGGTTCCCAGTCTTGTCACAAATGTTTCTGGCACCATATGCAGGACAATTCACTCAGAAAAGAGGGAGGAAAGGAGCTTTGCATCATGGGTTTGATGGTTTCCCTGGTGGTGGGGGCAGCTTATGGGCTGGGAACTCCTCACATTTGGTGTCTGTGCAGCAGCTGGACAGCCTTAAAAGATGCTTGTTTTCATTTCTAGGAGAAGAAATTCGTCAGTATCTCATTGGACCTCGGGGCCCACCAGGACCTCCTGGGCCAGGGGGAGATGGAATGTCTCTGTCACTGGATTATGATGAGCTGACCAGGAGGTTTATCAGCTATTTGTCAAGTAATGGTTTTATTAGTATGTGTTTCCCTCTGTTCCTTTGAGAGCCCAGCGCAAATCTCATGCTGTCAAGTCAGTAGAAACTATTCCAGTGCTAATTGTGTGAATCCCTATGGACAGAGACCTCCTCACAGGGACTGTGAGAGACTTGGAAGAGAACAAAGATACCCTGTAGCTAAGATACCATCCACAGACTATTAATGAATCCTTTCTTTGTTAAAAATTGAGCTTAGAAACAAAATTTCATCTTAGCCATCTTAGATGATGGCACCTTTAAGTGCCTTTCTAACCTTTATCTCTGTGGTCAGGATATATTTCCCTGTGAAAGAGTTGATCTGTGCCCACTTTGTATCAAGGCAGCTCAGGCAAAAAACTCTTAGAAGTTAGTTGAAACAAATTCTACGTCTCTGCTTCATTTTCCCATCTGTAAAGGGGTGATATGGCACATAAGAACTGTTCAACGGAGAGGACTCTTTAAGCATCCCCAGCAGCAGTGCTAAAAGGCCTAATCCTGGTAGCTGCAACTGTCTGTTTAAAAACACAAGCTGGTCCATGCTTGGTTTCTCTGAACTACTCTTTGAGACCAGATCTCACTAATGGACTGCTCCTAAGGTGGAGGGAATTTCCAGCAGGAAACTGCAGTGTAAGAGCAGCACTCCAATGCCTCAGGCAGGACCAGCTGCATTTTGTCAGTAGGGACATTTCATTAACACAAGTCACAAAGTGCGGAGTGTTGCCCCAGAGCAGCACATGCATGTGCGTTGCAGCTGAGCTGTAAGTCCAGGGGTGCCCCTACCACGTCACAGGTTCATGAGGTGCAGAGCTTTTGCCAGGAATAGAAGCCTGATGCCTGCCTGTCTGTGAGTGTCCTTGAGATTGTCAGGGCGAAGTCAGAAGTCCAGAACAAGGTTTGAGCTCTGGCTCTTGGCACAGCCTGCTGATGGGAGTCTCTCCTGCCTATGAATAAGCCCTTTGAATAAGCCCTGTGGTCTGCCTGCTTACACTGTAACAGCCTGCTCTGATAATGTGGATCTGTTTGATTTTGCAGGTTCTGGGATGAGCATTGGACTGCCTGGACCACCTGGGCCTCCAGGGTCACCTGGTATATCCTACAGTGACCTGACAGCATACCTGCGAAGTAAGCCAACTTCTTCACTCCCCTGCCATGGGGTTCTATGTGACCCCCAGGATTTTTTTACAACCTTAGTCACAGAATTTCCCTTTTTGCCTATCATCACAAGTAACCCTCTGATGGTCCTTTGTCCTTAGCAGCACTGCAGGCCTCTGCTGGCACCTGCACACCCCAAAGGGGGCTGCAGCTGGATCACCGTGCTCCTGTGAGGAGCAACAGCAGTGGGACTGTCTTGGAGATGGGCATGAAGGAGCCCTTTGTCATATCCAAACTCTGCAGCATAAAGGCATCGTTTCTTATGCCTCTTTAAAAGTATATTTTAAAAATAGGGACTTTACTCTCTTTGGAATCACTTGACTATCCAATGTGACATCTACTTGCAGGGGAGTGAGGTGCACCAATAAGGCTGCACCAGAAGGTACTGGAGAGGAAAAAAAACCCCTATTACTTGGCTGTATCTGGCATAACCTGTATTGTGAAGGAACATTCATTAGAGTTGTGGTTGTTTGGGTGACCTCTTTTCTTCCCTTGTGTCTTACAGACTCTGAATTCAGTGGTGTTGTTGGGCCCCCTGGTCCTGCAGGCCCCCCAGGACCTCCAGGGATCCCTGGATCACCAGGTGCCTCTCTGGAGGACGTTTCTGCCTACCTTCAAAGTAAAGCATTTGTGTTTCTCACAGCTGGCAGGGTGATTATGTTTGTAGATGCTGGGGGGACTGAGGCTGAGAGATTTAGCTTAGCAGGGATGTGACTGCTCACTGGGAACAAAGTCACTGTAAAGAATTTTGTCAATGTCATCTGTAAAGGGATGGAAGTGGAAGTTGAAGCTTTTAAACTTTCAAGATGCCCAGACATGTGAAATTTCCCTATCCTCTCACTGATGGAAAATAATTCTTTCTCTCTCTTAAGATGTTGGATACTCTTCCCTTTCTGGAGTCCGGGGCCCACCTGGCCCTCCTGGCCCTCCAGGACCACCAGGTTTCTCTGGAACTGGCCTCCTGTCCTATGCTGACATTACCAACAGCGACGAGTTCAGGAGTGAGCTGATCCAGTACCTGAAGAGTAAGGGAACACCATCCATCCTTCCTGCACACATCCCAAGACATGCTTTACCTTGTGTGTGACTGGCTCTGCCACAGCTCTGCCACAGAATGAGACATTCCTGTAGGAGCCTTCCCTGAATTGGACCTACAGCAACACCTTCCCTCTACACCCAGGTCTACAGGAATGTGCTGCACCCTGTAGGCTTTTCTCAGCCCAACTGCTAGCCAAAGTCTGTGTTGTGAGACAACAGGGACAAGCACTGAGTAGTTACAAATGGCTTGTGCTGAACATGGGTCCCTAGTAAGGTCACCAGCAGAGTTTTACCATGGGAAAAGCATTTTCTATGACAAACACCTGCACACAGAGCCATGGATAAAGGAGGGGTTGGAAGGCGGCGCTGAACTAGCTGTGAAGCACCAATGGTTGGAGTTCATCCTGACAAGTCATCCAAGGCAGGCTTTCAAAAACACCAGTTTTGGCAAACTGGTTACAGAATGGCTCTTTTGGTAGAGGTGCTGAAATTGGCCTGAAGAGTGCACCCTTCTGCAAAATCATTGGGCATGTTCCCAAGACCGGGCACACAAAACTGTGGGAGAGATGGCAAGGAAGAGGGTGTCTTGCCATCTGTAGAGCTCAAGGTTGACATGTGCCTGCTGCCTGAGAAATGGCGCTGGACAAGGGTCACTGTGATGGTTGGTGGGACAGAACTTCACACTCCAGTCTTCATTCAGGGGGTAGCACAGGACCTCTGTCAAGCCCAGTGTCCCTGAAGCTCCCCCCTTGTATTTTGCAGGTGATGAAGTTCGAAGCTACATCTCAGGACCCCCTGGGCCCCCGGGACCACCAGGACCCAAAGGAGACAGTGGCTTTGTGTCTGGGTCTATGTCTTCATCCTACCAAGGGTTACGAGCTTCTGAGCACTTGCATGGAGGATCCCTTGGTGCTGAGGGCTCCCACAGGGGCTCACTGGGCACAGGCAGCTCGTATGGCAGCTCCATGAGCAGCATGTCCTCTTACCATGCCTCAGTGGGCAGCGATGGAGCTTATGATGCCTCCATGGGCACTGATGGGTCTTTTGATGGGCTGCTGACAGAGGAGGAATCACACAGGAGATCAGCAGGGTCGAGCAGATCCTACAGCAACTCCTTCACTGGTTCCCTGGATTACAATGAGCTGGCACTCCGTGTGTCAGAGAGCCTGCAGAGTGAGTGCAACGCCTGCTCAACCTGACCCTCTCTATTCCAGCCTACAACTCCAAACCCCCTGTGCCTGGTCGTGCTGTTCACTTCCCTCTCCTTTGTGCTGCCTACAGCTCTCCCTTCCACCTTCTTCCTCAGCATCCAGCCACAGTTCTCCCAGATCTCTTTTCAAATGACATCTTTAATTCCGCAGGCCGAGGTATTCTCCAGGACCTGATGTCTTACACTGCACAGGGACCTGCAGGTCCCCCAGGCCCTCCTGGTCCCCCTGGCATCAGCAAGATCTTTGCAGCCTATGGCAATGTCACTGCAGACCTCATGGACTTCTTTAGAAGTGAGTGACATTTTGACTTGGCATTTCTGGCTCATGCATATTAGATCTTCCCAACCTCTTATAGACCTACTGATCTTGTCACCTTTGCACACTGTCAAAGTGCAGAGTTGAAGATGGATGGTCTTTCCATCTCCTTCCTTCCTTGCTGGGGAGGTGCAGTCTTATCATTAGGAAGGACATCAGTTTTTCCCACTGTTTGTAGGAAACTCATCCCAATCCCTGAGGGCCTCTGTGCTTACAAGCTCTGTGGCCCATTTTAACATGACTGGGCTGGTACACATACAGAAACATGAGACAGCTGCTCACTCTGCTCTCAGATTCCTCACCCTGAGCATGGGCCAGCTCCAGCCCTAGCAACAACCAGGACACCCAGAGAGAGTGACAGAACAGAGCAGTGCTGCTAAGATGACATCACAGCCTGTTCTTGGGACTTTGTGGGGACCAAAATCCTGTTTAAAAACCTTGCTGTCAGTCTAATCCCATCTAACCAAGAGAAATGTCCTTTCAGTGTGAGTCACAGCTTCTCTGAGGGGTTAGTGGTTTCTTCCACTCATTCACTCTTTCCTTCATTTCCCTCTCCAGCACATGGTGCCATCCAGGGGCCACCCGGTGAAAAGGGGGAGAGGGGTTATCGTGGACCCAAAGGTAAGGCTTGTCATCGATTCCCTCTTCAGCCTTGTGATGCCCAGGAAGCAGCACTGTGACCACAGAGGTCAGAGCACTGCTCAAGTCCACATCTCTGACAGTGAAGGTGACACCTTCAGGATCCCAGCCAAAACACTGTCCTGATTTGGTGTCCCTTCACCTGGCCTGTCCCTGTCTGTGGGTCACTTGTGCTCAAAGGCAAACTTTGTCTTCTCATTCCTTCAGGTGACCCTGGGCCAATGGGCCCACCAGGACGACAGGGGCACAGGGGACCTAAAGGAGAGAAGGGAGAGAAAGGTAGGAACACATGCCATCCCTAGGAGAGCAGGATTTGACTGTCAGGGAGTGGCACCAGCCCATCCCTGGGAAGAGCTGGAAAACAAAGCCCCAGTATTTTGGTTTGGATCTTTTGTCTTTTTCCATGGTCTTTTCAACTAACCCTCCTTTTGATTTTTCTGGTCCCCAGGTGAACAGCTGTATGTTGGCAGAAGAAAAAGAAGAAGTGTTGGTGTTTAAGGAAAGAGGTAGCTCAGTTCTGCACAGGGCAGCATCCCCAGCAGCCTGTAGAGAATTAGCCTGAGTCTTCACTGCCTTAATGCTAAAACATCTTCACTGCTCAGCTGACCCCTTAGAGGTGATAGTTCAGATCTGAATGTCTCTTGTGTGTGTCCAGCATGGTCCTAGTGTGGGTGTTTGCTCCTGTTACTGATATTTGGCTTCATGCCCCTGAGTTCCCAGGCTGATGTCCTTGGGCTGACAAGGGCTTCCTATCTCACCTAGTCCAGGCTTCTTGTACTACTCCCAGGAATATAAAAACCTGTGTTTATTAACAACTAGCCAACTATACAAAGAAAAGAAAAAAGAAAACAATCCCATCCTCATCAAATGCCTGGTTTGTCAAGGATCAGATGAGCCCACAAGGCCCCCGTAAGAAATTACCCCCCTGGGATTCCCTATCCACGAGCTCTGCCAACCCCAAGTGGCACCCATTTATAGCAGCACAGCAAGACAGGACACACACAGGGGCTGAATCAAAGCACTTTTAAACGTAATTTGTTTTGCTTTTAAAAATATTTTTGTATTTTTTTCTGGTTTTTTAAACAGTGGTGAAAAACAGCCCAATTAAAGTGTGTTTTTAACCCCATCCCTGAACTGTTCAGGATGGCCATTCTGTGCGCGCAGGTTGGTGTGGGGCAGGATGAGGCACTTGAGATGGGTCTGAGGTACAAAGGTAAATACAATGGCACATTATTAAGTAATTTTATACTCAGTTTTTTTAAACATTGTAAACCATCCCCTTCACTCAAATGCTTGTACAAATCACTTGTATTTCATGCAAATTTTCCATCAACAACACTGAGGCAGTCTCAGCAAACTGTGATTTTATTGTATTTACAGCAGAATTATTACAATATTCTACAGAAAGCCATGAAATAAAATTACTTTGAAAAACAAGACAAAAAAAACCCCAAAACTGTTTTATGGCTGCTACTGCAAGTTCACTTCCACGAGCTGTACAGAGACTCAGCCAATTATTCATCCATCTCATGATTTTTGGTTGCTTACAGAAGTAAGGCAAAAATAACTTGGTTTGCAGTTAACACAAAACATTCAACAAACTGCTGGGAGAACACGAGGCTGGTGGTGCCTCAGGCGCGTGTTTGTCACAGGATGTTCCTGCTCTGCTTGGCTTCCTGACAGAAAGTGGGGTGGCAGTTCAACATTAGATGCCACTCAGTGTCCCTTCCTAGTTTCTGTTCTTTTCATCATTTTAGGACTGATTCTCATTACCTCCTAATTGTAAATGTGGAAGACTTTTTAAAATCAGGGTAGCCCTGGACTCAGCCACTCCCTTCTGCTTTCAGTACAGGGGAAGCACATGAGCCCTTTCTCATGGGTTGGGCTTAAGCATGGTTGTGCTTGAGGGGTTTTCCTCTGGCACCACCGACTGCCCAAATGCCAGATGTGCAAAGGAACTACAGAAACAAAGCACGAGGACTGAGCTGGAGAAAGGGGATGCATAACAAGTAAAAGAAACACCATCACTTCCTTTGTCTTCTCCTTCCCTCTATCTGTTCTCATCTTCCACAAGACTGAGAAATAATGGGACATCCTGGCCTTGGCTTGCCTGTGAACAAGGAAGGTTAATTCTCTCTAATCTTACTTCAACTGCTGTGAAGATAGCAGTAATCTGGAAATGGGAAATTTGCATGGACACATCAATGCAAGGAAGTTTCAGAGATCCAGAAGTACAGATTTTGACATAAAATGACCAGAGTGTAAATGTTAACATAGAGCTTATCAACACAGTGATGGTCCTAAACACTCCCCCCTGTCCTTTCCTCCAACAGTCGAAGGCACTGTCCTCAAACTTGCCCCTCTTCCCCTCAGCAGATGAATGAAGAAGCAACTAGCACTGAGCTTATTTGTACATTTCAGCTTTCAGCAACGATGTATTTCTGAGGTCCTGGGAGCTGCAGCTGCACAACAGCTCTGAAAATCAGGCTGCCTAAAAGTGGACTCAAGAGCCTGAATTTAAAACACCTTATTTGAATCTTTCCTATACCAAAGCAAGCTTGAAATACTTGCAAGGCAGATACTATTTCAGTTGGAGAATCAACTTAAACTTCCTATGTGACACCACTGTCACAAAAGACATGGTGTGACAGAAGCAATTTCATTGCTGCTTTGCTTAGCTCTGTCTTAGTTAAGGTGCTATGTTTCCAATTTTTAAGGAAAATAATTCAGTAGAATGGAGTTACCATAAAGTCCTCTGGGACAGAAGAATAATTTCTTTAACTGTGTGATTGATTAGATATTGAGTACCCATGAATGCAATTTAAAAAGAATATTAGCTTAAAAGATTACCTGGAAAAAAGGATGAGCTCAGACTGAACATCAGTTTTAAATGTGATGTGAAAAATCCCTTGGAGTGAATGCTGATGGTCACAACAGTGCAGCTCTGCCACCAGGGAATTTGAATTCAGCTGCAAATTTAAATAAAGGTTTTCCTTCAGAAGGTGTTTATAAATCAGGACCTACATAATCAATCATAACAACTTCAGTGTCATATCTTTACATGCTGTATATAGTTCTCATGTATACACCAGAGACAGCAGAGTGCTTGAAGGAAAATTTATTTTATGGGAATCAGAGAGGATCAAATGCTGGAGAATTTCTTCTTCATAAAATAAACAGCAAAGTTCCCCTGGAACTTCAGAAGATCAAGGGCTGGCACAGCCCATTTTCCCCTGAGTTGGTAACCCCTCCTCAACCAGAATCTCCTAAAAACAAGGAGAGCAGGTACACCCAAAGACCTTTAGCCCCAGATCTCCCAGGATGCCTTAAGCAGTGCCAGAATGCGCTTTTCAGAGCCCAGGAAGCACGTGGTGTGTGACTGAGGCCCTGCAGGCAAGTTTTCTGTGAGGATCACCTGTAAACACAGGAGGACAACCCACACACAGCACTGCAATCCAGGGATTTATTGCCTTGCTCTTCTTCTGTGGACAGAATTTACAGTGTAATAAAACACAATGGTGAGCAAATACTGATTTGTGGTCAGCTTTGGAAGGGCATGTGGGGACAATCAGATCCGCCAAACAGTTAAGAATTTGTAAGTACATTGTTTTGGCTGCAGAAAACACAACTCACCACCCTGGAGATGGAGCTGCTAACATTCATTAGGGAGGTGACATGAGATAGTACTGAGATTGGATTTCACATCTCAGGAGATGTCTTTTAGGTCTGCGTGAGACTAAATTAATTTGAATTGAATATTCTGGCACTGATACAATATTGTAACACCAGTCTCACATCCTGCAACACTTAAACCCAGTTTTATCAGTCTACATGTGTAAGCACCCATGCCTGTTCTTGTTATCACTCAGAAAATACATTTTCATGTTTGGTATCAATTCTCAGCCCAGTTCACAAGGCTGCAAGTGCACAGGGCTCCCCACCTGGAGACCTGAGCAAGGCTTCCATGGCCACATCTGATCCCTCCCTTCATCCCAGAGCTCAGTTACATTATTTGTGCAATTTACAATGAGATCAGATTGCAGGGCCTGTGTGAAAAGGATCTTCAAATAAAAGATGTAAGAGATTCAGACAGAGGTAAACAGAGTGCCAATACATATTAGCAATGTATCACTGAAACTACCAAAAATGTAAGGAGAAGATTATTAACATTTCCCTGTGAGGATTTAATGGGGATGAAAATAGACATAATCCAGAAGAGGAAATCTGCCTGCCCTGCTTATTCCCCAGGTAAAGCACTGAACCTACTTCATATGAAATTGCAAATAAATTCTGTTAAATAGAGATGAAGATTATTTAATATTATCTTAATAACAGTCAATTTATGAAGGTGGAGTTTAAAAAGCAAAAGGTCTTCAAAGACTTTTTTCTCTCTACTAAACAAACAATTCAAAAAACTTTGCATTTAGCAACAGAGAACATTCTAGAGATATGCTGTGTGAATTTACAACAGTATACAATACACATTTCAAATAATAAAATGCCAAAAATTAAGGCTAGCTATTAAAGTAATTATGCTATCAAAAAGTTACAAAATTTAAATTAAAACATGCATTTTCCAATTTTCTTTTTACTGTGCTGTAAATTAAGTGTCTTCATTGAGAAGGTTCAATATCCAAAGATTTCAGCATCCAAGGTTTCAACCACAGCTGATTAAAGTCCTATGTTAATTTCTGAGTTCAATGCCATGCAGCAACACTGTTCCCATGAAATGAACACCATGGAACGGGCATCAGTTGCACAGTCAAAGCAAGCAAAACAAAACAGATGCAGTTGATGCCCAAAGAGATCAGAGAAAGTCAGGCCTCAAAAGACAGAAAGCAAACACTATTTTACAAATGGAGCTCCAACATACCCAAGTACAGCTTATACACTGTCTCGATATGATTCAACCTCTATCCACCACCAAAAGGAGTGCAGCAAAAGTGACCTAATACAGCTGTATTTCCTTACCCCACTATAGGAGACAGTTCAGATTTCCCACTACAGATCAGTCAGGCAAATAACTTACGGTACATCTAGGAACTCAAAAAATAAAACCTGCCTATGTTAGTAGGTGGCAACACAAAAGCAAAACACCCAGCTTCATAAAGGAGTTTGTCTATATATTTAACTTAAATCTTTCCTTAAAATAAAATGACTAGAAAAAAAAAAGAAAAAAGAGGAATCTGACACTTCTAGTGAAATCAGACTTGAGCCATGGTTGCTTATAAATATGACCATCCACCTCCACTTCTGTGATGGAGTTCAAATGAACAGGCTTTGGTAAGAACAGAACAATGGCTCTACCCATTCCAGGTATAGTTAGAGAAACCTTGTGCATTTTGCACCTGCTTTCTAAAAAATACATTCTACAGTTTTTCAATTTGTAGAACTAACCACCTGTATGTAATAGCTAAAGAAAATAATAAACTGCATTTTAAAGTTAGCATTTCTTTCACCTTTACATATTTTAGTGCAAAATATTTTAGGGTGAGGATTTACAACAAAAATGGCAGTAGCAGCAAGAAATCTTGTTTTGTACAGTAACAACAACGCTAAGGAGTTTTGTGTTTTTAAATGACAAAACAGTATCCTGTTGCCAGGATCAGCATATCTAAGTGTTTCAGGCACTGTATGAATTAAACTAGCACCCCATTTCATTATGGAACTAATGGACAAAACTTGTCATGGAGATCAGCTCAGTTTAATTTATGCCAGAGGTTTCTTTTGAAAGAAGTTGCAAAAGCTTTTGCTTTTGTCAATTGTGTTTAAACATAAGGATTTGCTTTTCTGATTACTGGCATGTTCTTAGTAATTAGTTTCAGTCCTTGCCATGAAGACACTGCTCACATTATGAAATTTTAAACCTCTCATGGCCGTTTCAGTTGTGGAATTCTCTCATGGAGAAATCTGATGCTTAAAAACACAGTAGCAGAACTAATATTACACCGTTTAAATGTTCAGATGAGAAACCATTCTTTTTTGTGATGAGAAAAAGCATAATTAATATTTCAGGCTTAAAGTCAAAATCGTGGGTAACGTACTTTTAGAGACTGGGATAAAAAGCCCACTTAGTCTTGAAACATCTGAAGGACATAACAATACCATTGTACACCAACACTTGGTTTGTTTCTTCTGTCCAGGGGAGTGAAGAAACCGCTCCTGACACTGATTGTCTCCACTGAAAACAAGACACGCGAGGTCCCCGATGTTCATACGCCGTGGGTAAGTCGGCTTAGACCGTAAGGAGGGAGAATTCCAAACTCGAAAAAACCTACAGAAGTTCTCAGAGCTACGACCCAGTGGAGTGAAGGCTGGGGATTGGGTAGAATTTGGAAATCCGGCTTTGTGTGGAAGGATTAAGGCATTCGGATTCTCCAGTCATTTTAAAGAAAACTTCCTGTTCCTGCAGTTTTCTGGCAAATTCTTCTTCCAGCATCTAAAACCAAAATCAGATTGTCACAGGATTAACAAGGCAAAGTACAAGAAACACATTATTGCGGAGACATTTTGTCTGATCTCTGAACTGTGTGAAACTCCAGTACGTTCCCTTTTAAAATAAAATAAGCCCCCAAGACCAACCTCCACCACTAGCTATATGTCTGCTATATATCACTCGATTTTTGTAGTAACCTACTGGCTTCTGAAATAAATTCCTAACCCCAAACTTACCTCCAGCTAAGTTTTCCATGCAAACATGCACACATGTGCTGCAGGTGGGAGCCCTGCAAAGAGCCCGTTAACACCCAGCGTGTTCTGGTGCACCTGCCCTTTGCACAGCTCATACAATTTTTGAACATCTTTATTACACAGTGAAGTGCAACAGCTTTGTACAGCAGCCTGACTCTCCTCCTCTGCAATACTTTCGTACTGTCTGCATTTTCTAGATCAAACCCTTGATAATTTCTTGATTAATGAACTGCTCCAATTTACCTTTTTTCTTGGTCTCAGTTTCTCTCTCCATTCCTTCAGTTCTTGGCTGTGCTCTTCATCCAGCTCTTTTAGCTTCTGAGTCTCATGCTCAACCAGTAGATGGCATTTTTCATTCTTAAAACAAGATAATCCTTATGTAAAACTAATTCAGATTAGGCAACTCAACATTTGTACAGTGACATATGTTGTCCTAATTCTTTCTAATTAGCTTATTCCGTGTAAATAGTGACGTGAATAATTACAAGATGAAAGTATGTTACGAGGCTGCATTTTCAAAAGCTGATCTTTCCATCGGAGCCAACTGAGATAAGAAACACTCGTAAATCCAAATACACTGCTGAGCATCATTAAGGCAGCTGCTGAGGGTGTTACTCAAAATTGTGTTTCACTGCCTAATGATGCTTTTCAAGGTCACACAGCATTTCTGCTTTGCTTTTTAAAGAGAGTCTGTATAATTTATTAAAAACGATTACATTAAAAAGGAAGCTGTTTTTTGGAACTATTTCAACCCTTGGTGCCAAGAGCTGAGAAAGACAAATGGAGCTTAGGGAAAAGACAAATGTGGTTACAGAAGCAGGCTCAGAATTACCCTATGAAAAGGCTCAAACCACCCCTCAGCTATACATTTCTTTCAGTAAGGTACCTGGGCATCTGCCTCACTTTCAGAGGACTTTTGAAGCATGACAAGAAAAAAGTCAATTATTTGGCTTCAAGTCTCTGCACCTTTTTAAGAGCAGTTAGAAATGATGGTGCTTCTAGGGTTCCAGTCCCAAAAGGGTCTGATGCAGAGTACAGAACCACAGCAACACAAACAACAAGAACTTGGCTAGACCTGAGTGCAGCAAGGGGCCAGTTTTCCTTATGAAGCTCAGAGCAGCCCTAATCTGCTCAATTTTACTGGGCTGAAACTCTCACAAGGCTCCCACGGTACTTGGGGATTTACTGGGGCATATTAGTGGCACAGCCACAGTCTGTTTTTGCAGAATGTAAGAAAGTGAATAGAGTAGAATGAGCTTCATTGGTCATTGCACGATTTCTCTAAGCAAAGGTTATCAGCAGGTGATCAGTTAATGCTTTAAAACTGCCTTATGTCCCTGAAACTGGGAAAAGCTGATTTAACAGAAAAGGAGATCTGGCCTCTGGTATCCAGCAATTGCATACCAAAAGAGACAAATCAGAGCCCCTTATCACAAGAAGAGAATTCCTTCTAAGTACCTTCCAGAAGCTCACATGCAAGTGGCAGCACTTGGTAAAAAACCTCTTCATCCCTGTATTGCTGCAAACTTCTCATGAGTAATGTCTGGTGCTGCCTATCTCTGTTCTGATTAATGATACTCTAGCAAAATCAGGTGAAAAGGAAATGCTGCCTACAGAAAGTAGCCCTGGGAACTTGATAGATACTCCAGAAGTGATCATCAGCTTCTGGTTCATGTTCTTCTTGCATTTAAAATTATTCCTCATTAACTGAAGGGAACATATGCATCTGGCAAAGCACTTCCCTGCAGGCCTTTGAAAACAAAGCTGAAAAAACTCCATACAGTAAAAACTAAGGAAAAGGTGTTTCTGCTTTGCCTGCATCTGGTACTAACTTAAGTCTTCTCACTGAATGGTCATTTAATATCATCTATTTTTAACCTGTAACTGATGCAGTTCCCTGATGTTTGCTTCACACTGCAGCTGAAGGTCCCGCATTTGGTTTTCGTGTTTCTGATGCTGTGCCAGTCTCTCATTCTTCTGCCTCTTTTCTTCTTGAACAGCAAACTAAAATTAAAAGTAAGAGATTATTTAAATTGTGCCTCTGAATAAAACAGTCTGCATGAGTCAAAGAATTGCATCTAATAGAATGAACGCATACTGAGAAGAATGGTTCTAGAAGATTTAAGCAATAATTTTCTCTAGTTTTTGCTTTTTTAAATTCTTACAAAGGAATTGCCCTACAGTTTTAATTCCATTTCTCTGTCTGCACTCTGATTTTTCCTTAAAACGCAGCAGACTCCTGAAATCACCTCCCACTGAAGCTGTGACACAGCAGTGCAGCTGCAAGCATTGGTTAAGGCTGGTGTTAAACAGCTAAAGGAGGCTGTATTTTCCACATTCTTCATCCTTCCAGTGCTCACCATATGAAACCACGATTAACAACTGTGGTGCATCATCAGAAAGCAAACCTCTCAACCTCTTCACAGAATTCCCTTTTAAAGAATGAGTGAATACCTACAGCTTTAGTTCAAAAGCACACAAAAATCAAGCATCCTTAAAAATGTTTCACAGAATCACAGAACAGTTGAGGCTGGAAGGGACCTGCAAAGATCAACCCTCCCTACTCAAAGCAGGGTCACCAGGAGGAGGCTGTGCAGGACTGTGTCCTGTTGGGTTCTGAGCATCTCTACAAGCTCTCTGAGCAACCTGATCTAGTGTTTGACCATCTTCACACTAAAAAAATGTTTTCTCATATTGAAGTTGGATTTTCTGCATTTCAGTTGTGGGCTGCTGCCTCTCACCCTGTCACTGGGTGCCAATGGGAAGAGTCTGGTTCCACCTTTTTTGCTCCCTCTGTTGGGTACTTATACACAAGGATAAGACCCTCCTGAGCCTATTCTCCTCCAGGCTGAAGCATCCCAGGTAGCCCTGGTGGCTCCTTGTGTAACAAGACACTTGAGTATCTCAGCCATCTCCAAGGCCCTTTGCACAACTCACTCCAATAAATCCGTGTCTGACTTGTACTGGGAAGTGCAGGACTGGACCCAGCACTTCAGGGGAGTCTCACAGAGCAGCAGGGAAGGATAATTTCCTCTGACCCCATCCAGTGCATCAACACAGTCTGGTATCATCTAAGAACTTGTGAGAGTGCACTCTATTCCATCCTCACATTTACATCACATTCAGTATTTACACTATTAAAACTATTAAATATTAATTTATTAATTACCTGCTTAATTTTTTCACGATCTTGGTCTGGAGAGGCAAATGAATTGATTCTTAAACTTTTCTTAAACATGGCCATCCGAGTCTTTGCTTCACTTCGTTGGATTTTAGGCAGTCTGGCTCTTTCTTGAGTTTGCTTGTTCTTTAACTCCTCTATAAGGCGTTGATTATACCTCTGCATTTGTTCTGTTTCCTGAAATGTTAACCACGTGGAAATGTTACACAGTGTTTATCTCTTTTCATCAATAAGCCCCCTGTGTCAGTCAGTGCCTCTCAGTAGAAACCATTCCAAGTCCCAGGAGTAACAGTGGGGAGGGGCTTCTTCCAGAGAGCTGTGGATCTTGCACAACCCAAAGAAAATTCTCTAATAAATGTAAATACACACATATTTTACCAGCACTTACTCAACTCCTGAACCGCCTTTTACAAAGCCTGTTACTCAAAAGGAGAAACTCCTTTTTGTGTAACTGAACTTCTGGGCTATAGCTGTGGAGGAGCAGTTTGCTGCAAAAGCTGGGGAAAGCAATAGCTCACGTGGGATAAACCAGAGTGGACAGAACAACCCTTCGGTGGAAGCTGCTCATGCTCTGATCACCAAGACATCCTTAAACACCTCCCTATTGGTTTTCATTTTCAGAAATTGAGCTATTTGCTTTCATGTATTCTATAAAAGCCAAAATGCCTCGTGCAAAATAAGGATTCAGCTATAAAGAGACAGTTGTCAACTACTTGCCCAGAAGCTAATCCAGTTCATTCTGCTTATTTAATCCCAGAATTACTTACTTCTGAACAGATTTGTTTAAACACAAATCAAAATTGGTTTTGGGGGATAAGCAGAATTTGGTATTTTTTATAGTGAAAGATTGATGTTGTGGTTGGTTGGCGGGTTTTTTTAAGAGAATCAAAAGGGAAAATGTCAATATTTATACTTCTATATACTACTAGGATATTCAAGTAAGATGAGTAAGATTTTTTAAATTTCAACAAAACACATAACAGCTTCAAAATACTTGTCTGGATCTTGCCTGTGCAAACAAACAGCACCAGGACAGATCCTAGGACTACTTGATTAAAAAAAATTAGTGTTACAATACACAAGAGAAAGTGCCACAGTAAACACTAACTTTTTCATGCCTCTTAAGCAGCTGGTGCCTCTGCATGAAGTACTGATCCTTGAGCTGCTGCTTGAGGAGCTGGTGTTTCTCCTGTAGGTGCCGCTCCTCCAGCTCCCAGAACGCAGCTTCACGAGCTGGAAAAGAAAGGAAGGTTGATTCAGGAATTGCAACCCCACCCCATACTCCCCAGCCTCCTGGTGCATGTTCGGAAATGACCTATAAGTGCATTTTAAAAATAATGCTGTATCATAGCAGATGTTTTTATTACAATTCTAGATTAGTTGAGAAGGTTTTTGACTTCATAAAGTGAAGAAAGACCATTGTTTTACTAAAACACCAGTGCCTGTTTTGAAGAGAGAGCCTGGTGCTGGATACCTCTCATGAGCTGCTGTTTGTTGTTGAGGCAATCTCGTTCAATAGTGGCCAGTTCTGTCTTCTGCTGCTGAATTATTTTCTTCAGAGATGCATCCAGTTCTTGTTGCTGTTTCTGCACAAACTCCTGCTCCTGGTAAAAACCAATAGAAGTAAATTAAATTTGGTTCTTCTAACCACATTACATGTTAATGAAACTCCCAGTTCTCTCAGCATTAGCTATATATGAAAACAAATACATCTATGAAAGTTGAGCTAGTGTGCCTTGGCTATCAAATTATCCATCTTTGGTATTTTCTATGTACAGAGTTGGTAAGAGAATATTCATGTTTAAATAATACCTTCAGAAATAAGACCAAAGGTAATAATCTAGCCAGCCATCTGCAACTCATTCCATCTCTTGTCTCTCCTCAGAACAAGTTGCAGGTTCAGAGTTAGCAAAGACAATACTCAATCTAAAGTTGATCTCATTCTAAAAAGGGTGATTTATTCATGTATGTAGAAAAATGAAGGTATGTATGGTTATTCTGCTTTGGGTGATTAGTTAAAGCCTATTTATTTACACAGTCGGGTTTCCCATCTGTGTGGTTTATCTAGTCCTTAGGGCAGGGCTGTTGAGGCTGGGAGTTCTGCATGACCACTGTGCAAACACCCCATGGTTCTGCACGGCCGTAACCTGCTCACACCCGAGCTGAGCTGGCTCCTCACAAAGGGATTTATCACCTGCATCTTCCCATTATCCAGGTGTATCACTGTTACATCCCTTCATGAAAAGCAGGCAGCACTGAGTCCCCCTCCCATGCCCCAAGACCTACTGCTGCCTTTCTTCTTTGCAACTATTAAAAACCACAGCTATGAGCATGCAAGCATGCATACACACACACATAGACACTCTCACACCTGCCTTAAGAACGAGAAATTGAAGCAGATGCTTCTAGCATGATATCAAGGTCAAAAGAAAGGACAATGGCAGGGTCTTATCAGAGTAAATGTGGGCTGCTGAAGTCCATAACAAATGGAATTAAATGTTCATTAAAAGTACTTCTTATTATGACCAGAAGAATCCCAGTTTTCATCTTCACAGAAAGTTATTAATAGATGAGGCTTCCATTTCTCTTAGTGGACAGCAGTTATACTGAGACAGGTAACATAAAACCAAAGGTGAATTAAGCTGACAGTGACAGACCTGAGGGTACAAAAAGAACTGGGAGGTGATGTCTGTAAATTAAGTCAGACACACCTAACCAAATTTATGGAGTGAAAAAAATGCTGGTTTTTCCCTTTATACCTCAAAAGGATAAAAATACTACTACAAGTTTAATATTCTGGGGGTGCAAACACATAATTAACACAGTGTTTAATTTGCTGGGAGATTTTTAATTTGGAGGGAGTGGAGGAAAGCTGCTCTAGCGTAGTCATGGTAAAATGTGACTATGCTTGAGCTTTACACATTTAATCATTTAAATATCATTGCTGCTCTCTCTATAGAGTAACTTTTATGAAGTTTTATACCTGCTAGTGCTTTAAGATAAACCAGGCAATCTCAGGAAAAACACTGGTCTTTCCATTTCTCACATCTACTCAAGTATCACATAAAAGAAATGTCACCGACTTGACTAAAGAATGTGTTGGGTGGTTAAAAGGCAGACAGTGCAAGGCAGTCAACCTTTTTCAAAGTACCACTTGGTTATGCCTAATAAGTATCTTAAAATAAACTCAAACGTCTTTAAAATACATGGTTTCACTGCACACACAGCATACAAGTCACACAACATTCCTCACATGTGCTGAACAAGTATCATTTCTCATGTGTAGACCCTCAGTGTCTTGCTCAGACCGAGTAACTACTGTCTTTTGGAACTTTTGACTATGGATAGTGCCCAATTACCTAAATTGGTGCTAACCACTTTGGAGACAGCAGTAATATTGATCAGCACATATGAGCAGAAGGAGAAGAGAAAACACACATCTGGAAAATTAGGAAGATAAACTTTCACTGTGTTGCATTTTAAGACTTACATCCTGCATTTGTGCGTTGAAAAGTGTACATGAAGACAACTGAAAAGACTGAATCATAACCTGAGCAACACCCTGTGGGACACAATGTAATTCTGTGTCATAATATATTGAAATGCATTTCTACTCTCAAAAAAAGGAAGAAATGAGATCTGCTGTAGGTTAGTAATAAACATTTGAAATATCAAGGCTAATCACACAAGTAGATGCTGATGAAAGTTCTGGATATTCTAAAACTAAACAGCTGCATCTTCCTTAGTACTTATCCTTCCAAGTAAGAATATTTCACATTTTAAATCTTTTTTCACCTCTGACAAATTGAAACTAGCAAAGGAAATTAACCGTGTCACTACAAACGCTATGAAAAGTTACATTTCTGTTTCCTTAAAAAGTTCAGAGACAGGTATCTTTCGTATGGGGAAAGTGTTACAACTCAATCACCTTCTATCCTGGGAAATCCCCTCTTAAACTAAACACATAATCGAATAAAGTTGCTATTATTTTCTACTAGGTCACTCACATAAACATTTAATCTTTAAGTTACTCAATCCAAACCCGCTCTTGCTGTGGTTCAAACTCACTCTGTACAAACTGTGGCCATCACAAAGCCAGTATTTTTCTGAAATACTAGCCCTCTTTTTAGTTGGGTCACAGAAAAGCACAAAGTCTGAAGGCATGAAATCACAGATGATGTTTTGTAAAGTTTCCATACACCTACACTTTGACATTTAAATAACATTTTTCTTAATCTGTTCTGCTCCTATAAACAAGATGTCTCATGCTTACATATTAGATACATTTTCCTCCTCTGCACTTGTGTGGTTCAAAACTTCCTCCTGACTATAACCTTTAAAATTTGAAGGACCCATGGAGTACTTACCACTCGTAAAAGCACTGTAAATAAACTTGCTGTAGAAAAATACCATTCTTTTTCAGTAGAGCACACAAAATCTTATGTTTGACAGTACAATCCTGGCAACCGTTGCTCCTACATTTCTACCCAGTTAAGTCTAAGATGTGACATGGAAGTACTTGAAGA
Source organism: Toxostoma redivivum (assembly GCA_013397375.1). Classification (NCBI taxonomy): domain Eukaryota; kingdom Metazoa; phylum Chordata; class Aves; order Passeriformes; family Mimidae; genus Toxostoma; species Toxostoma redivivum. The sequence continues at coordinate 743,563 of VXBI01012889.1, forward strand.
AAGAGAGCAGTTTGTAGGGTTAGTTTGAGTTAAATTCCATATACACTCAACAACAAGAAGTGAAATCATCAAGCTGTGTGAATACTGCTGCCTTTTGTATTTTAGTAGCTTGAAGCTGCCATTGTTACCTGAGCATGCTGGCTTTGTGCAAGCTCCTCTTTCTTGCGTTTCATGAGCTCTTTTCTCAGCTCTTTTGGTGCTTTCTCCACTTCACATAAAACCTACAGTGTATACAAGCATGCAGAAGGTGGCAAAAAGAACACTTTGTCTCCACAGCAGCACTACTGTGAACATAGGGACATGCAGGGCAAGCACTAGAGGTAGTGGGAAGCATGCATTACTTCAGTGGCAGAGATGTTAGTTTACTGAAAGAGCTTAATGAAAAGAGAAAGAACAATAGGTGCTTTATGCATGCCAGCAGTGCAGAGAGGAGGGATGTGCCAGAGCTTTTTGCATGCAAATGCTGCCCAATGCCCTTAGAAATGGCAGTGCCTCGCTTGTGTTTCCATGCAGCTGTCAGAAGAGTCAAGTTAAGAAAACCACCACCTGCAAAAGTGGTATTTTCTTGAAACACTATGGCAAAAGGACTGCAGACTATGTTACCTCACATAAAGCTGTGAAAAATTGTTGGAAGCTTAAAATAACTTCCATTGAAAACCAGCTATTTCTGACTCTGTCTCTAACCTGAATTTACAAGATGCCATTATTAGTGTCTCTGACCATAAATGACATCTACACAGCTTATGTCTTCAAAATAATCCTACAAGCAAACAAAACATTATTCGGTTGTGTTTGGCTCCGAAGAATTTAAAGCAAAACCCACCAATAAATAAGAGTGTTTTCAAGAAACTTGTCGTGACACGTATGCTGGGATGGAACGTGTTTCAGTACAAGGTGAATTAGACAAGATTAGAAGAAAGATTCTAAATATAACCTGGCTAAATCAACTGACTATTAATCTGTTAATTTGCTGATGAGTTTTGTTTTTCAGAATTACAAAAATGTAGCATTGTACACTCCAATAAAACATGGATAGTTTTAGAGCAGCAGCTGCATTTTCCTTCAAACTGTACATTGCCTTTTTGAGCTTTAAACACAAAACTATGCACCCAGAGACAAATGCCTGTTTGTTTAATAGTGGAAGCATCATCAGAAAACAGAGTCCAAATCACCACATGCTATTCCTATGTCCATGAAAGAATTGCTTTTAGCTAAGAGCAATACGTAAAATTCTCCCCATTTCCCATGTAGGACCCAATCACCAGTGAACAGAGAGAGACTCAAAATGCAAGAGGTACCGCAAAAGAAGAAAAATTGTTATTTACATATGAGCATACAGTTCAAACTGAATACAACTTATTTTTCAATGCACTTTTGTGCTACAGGATCATTCTATGCAAAAGCATTGACAGTTCAGCTTTCTAAAGAAATCTGAGTCTAGTACTATTAGAGCTAACACTAGAGCCGTTTATATACAAATGGGCACTACAAAGTTGAACCAAAAATGAAATAAAACAGCTTTTAAGATGCAAAATCCATATGGAAACATATCATCTTAATCCAATGCAACTAAATTAATTGCACAAGTTGTCAGTCATTTTGCCTTAACTGTATGACAATCACAAAATTAACTGTAGAAGATTTTAGGTTATCCAGACTTCTCTCTCCTGGCTTTCCTTTTTCAGCTAACAAACCAAATCCATATTACTGCTGTCATTTCATACAGACAAATTCTAAACAATTACAACACACATTCTATAAAAAAATCTAACAAATTAACAAAAACTAAACAGATCTGAAATTACTGTCTTTGAAATTCTAATTCGTTAAGTATTTACTAAGTAACTATAGCTGGGTTTTTTTAAAGTAGAAATCTCAAATATTTTTCATCATCTTTATGAAAATCTTTTTCTTGATTTAGTATTTGAGAGAAAATCTTTTATTAAATATTCTATGAAAAGTAAAACCTTCTAACTTGATGATGTTTTCTAGATTAAGTCAATACCTCAAGCTTCCTGTCAGCTGTTTGTATTTCACTTTAGGCAGTCAAACGAAAGAAACAATTCTGACTTCCAGACCTCAGTACAGCACAGGCTTGACAAGGCTTTTGGAAGACCTAATCTCAACTGTTTGCTATTCCCATACTCCTTATTTTCCATATTATCATAATCTCTTACCTCTTTTTTTTTGTTTTTCAGCACATTCTGGAATTTGGACAACTCCTTCTCCTGCTCAGCCTTGATGCGCTTTGCTTCATCCCGTAAGCGGTTTGTGTGCTCCTGCTCCAGGCGCTCGATCGTCTGCTTCTGCTGCTTTTCCAGGTTCTCTATCTCTTGATCATACTGTCGCTTTTTACTCTGTAAAAATAATTTGGCACTTTTTTTAGAAAGCTAAGTCCTGTTAAGTGGAGTGCTGTGGCACAGCAGGGAATGGCCATGACAGACCATTTTGGTAGGCAAGCCCCAGCACAAGCTGGGCACCCCACAGTGGGAAATATTGCCTTTTATTTAAGAATGAAAGCTTAAGCTAGAGCCATCATGGCAGGAAACACCTGACTACTGTTAGCACTATTCTTCCTATTCCATCAAGATGTTTTATTTTAAGAGCACCAAAATGCAGAAACTCACTGTCATTTCCTGTTCAAAACGTCTGAACATCTGCTCTCGCTGCTGCAAAAGCTTATTGCTGAGCTGCTGCTGGGCTCTCTGCTCCTCTTTCTGAAGAAGTCTCAGCTCTCTGAGCTCTTGACGTCTAGTAAGGACAAAGAACACTTAATACTGATGGGAAAACAAAAAAAGTGGAAAATGACCAAACACAAGAACGACCATTGACCTGGGCCCAGTTAAACTAATTTTGAACTGAATGTCTTAATAAAAAACACTTTACGTTCACTTCTACTAAGAAAAATGTGAATTAATCCTCAAATATAATTGAAATAAGGTCATTAGCCCCCTTGTTTTATTCAAAGAAAAAAAATATCAGCTGCTAACATCTTGAAAACTTTATTTTTAGAAACACTTACCGTAGAAATCGCATTTCTTCACTTTTTGAATCATTTTCAGTAACTATTTTTGATGTGGTTACACTCACTTCTACTCCATCAACGACAAACTTCCGAGTTTTCTTTAACGTTTTCTTCTGCCTTCTAGTTTCCTAAATTAAGCATTAGTAAGTTGTTATGTATTTATTAAAGTTATATTCTTCTCCCCCTTTTTCTTAATATTAAATTATATAAAATAGTTCTGGGAATGTCTTCTATAAAGTAATCAAGAGTCCTTCTCACTTGCCAGGCGCCTCACTAATCAAGTGAGAAATTGAAAAATTCCAATAAACTCAAACTTTCTAGTAAGGAAAGGAAAACTGCAATTATTGATTATCCAAAGTACCAGAAGAAAAAAAAAATTAAGCTAGATAAATTCTGAAGAGAAATGATGCAGTTTTATCTTCAAGAGCTGAAGACAGCTGCATTTACTGTTTGCTTTTGACCATGATTTCCCCAGTCACTAACAGGTATTTAATTCTGAAAACCAGTTCTGAAAAAGGATAACAATTTACTCACCTACTTCCTTCTGCTTTGGACATAAAGCAAGTTTAATTATTTTATTCATATATATTAGCCAGAAATCATATAATGATCTTACTGACAACTGGAGAAGTCTCAGTTGTCAGAGCTGCTGTTGTCTCATTGCAAGAAGAGAGGGACCCCAGCTGAAACTGCACCATCTCCATTGTGTCAAGGCAACTGCAAATACCCTTGTGTTCAGTACAGCTATGCCAATTTATGATTCTTTTGTTTGGTTGTCTTTCTATGTTTGTTTTTTCTCCATTCAAGCCCACGTTACACAGTTACTATACTAACATGGCTATGTTCATATTAATACAAAGATTATTTGTAAAGTTCATAGACTGCAATTTGCTTCCTCTGAGTTAGCTCATTCACAGTAATATAAGTGCATGGACACAGTACAAGCACAGGAGAACGCTGGTTGGAATAAACAAATACAGCAGAATGTCTGCCTTGGGTCTCCCAAATCCAAACAGAGAGACAGAAGATGGAAGTGACAGGAATTCAGTCTAAGATTAGATGTTCCAATAGAGTTTTCCCATAAAACAGGAACTCTGTGCATTTAGCTTGTCTTCTGAGTATTAGCTCCAACCTACAATAGTCCACAAATTCATGTTTAATATTATTACACTTCCTCTTATGGGTTTTGCTATTATGCAATACAGTAAGAAACTAATTAGCATAACTGCACAAAATCCAGACTTTGTTGTACTGTGGAATTTAGAATATTCTGGTTTCTACAAAGTTTTGTGTATATATATGTGCCATACTGGTTTCTTCCTCAATACTTTTCTTTGTAGCGAAGGTAACACTTGGAGATAATTTTAGGGTTACACTCCCATGAGATTTTACATTTAAAAATATATGCTTACACTTACCTGTAAAGATATTGATCCTGTCTCTTTGTTTTTACTAAGGAAACTAGAAATGGACAAGTTCAAATCAATGCTGCTGTTATCAGCTGTAGAACCAGTGCCTGAATCTGCATCATTTTCCTTCAAATTTTCTGATTCCAGTTGCTGTAGTGTCTCAGTATTGCCTTGATTATCTGTTTTGACCTTCTCATTTTCTTCCGTGCTAATACTAATACTGGGGACTGGACTGACTTCAGAGTCATCAGTTTGTTCACTGACAGCATCTTGAAGTTTATTCTTCACGATTTCATCAGAGGTAACTGCCAGATGTTCTTTGTCTACCTGGATGTTGTTTTCCTGCAGATTCTCAAGTCCGCGCTCTCCTGAATATTGGTCCATACCAGTCAGTTTATCCACCGGTTTATCAGGAACATCCTCAGGTTTGTTCTGCAATGCCTTCTGGTCTACGATGTCTTTTCCAGTGTCTTTGATCTTTGTTTCCTCTGTGCTGTTTATATTACTGATACCCTCATTTTCACTTTCTGCCAGTTTCTTGTCTATTTCGATCACTTTATCTTGGCTTTCTGATAGAGTTTCTTCAGAGCTGATTATCTCATGGACCTGCTTAGCCTGACTTTCCACTGGCTTATCCTCCAGCTCAGGTATTTTATCCCCAACACTGATGGGTGTTTCTGCAACAGCGCCTATCTCCTTAACATTGTCAATTCCATGCCTTATTAGTTCCTTTTCTTCATCAGACACTTCAACTGTAGCATTAGGCAGAGTTTCTGTAGTAGTATCTATTACTGCTTCTTTCTGAGCTTCACCTTTGTCTTCCTTTTGCTCTGTATCTATGTTTTCTGCAGGGACCTTTTCTTCCTCACTGTCCAAGAGATCCGTTCTCTTCTCCTTCTCTTCTTTTTCACCAGTTTTCTTAGAAATGCCTTCTTCAGTTTCTATCCTATTTTCAGTTACAGGTACTAGTTTCAGTTTGTCATCTTCTGTCTGTTCATCTGCCATAGAATTTTCTTTCTCCATTAAGTTAGGTTCATTCTTTATTTCCACATCAAGTTCTTTACCTCCTTTCTGGGGCTCTGTATCCTCATGCATTTTTTCCAGACTTTCTGTATTCTTTTCTGCTGGCACTATTTTGCCTTGCCCGTCTTCACCAGCTGGCAAAGAACCATTCTGCACTTTAACATCGCTAACAGGAGTATCATGTATATTATCAGCTGTTTTCCTAAATTTAATGTCCTCAGATTCATCTCCAGTTGTTTTGTCCTCAATGGCATTACTTTCTGTTTTTTCAGAAAGAGATTCCAGGACAGATGCATTCTGTGAAAGCTTATCCTCTTCAGAGCTGGCAATACTAAGGTCGGAGGATGCACGTTTCTCTGCAGGTAACTGCTAAAAAATTAAAGCAAGAAAAACATTCAGTCATTTTGTAACTTAATCAAAGCATAGTTTTATGGAAGAATATGTGAATAGAGATCAATATTGTATTCACATGCAGTTATATGAATTTGGTAACTTCAGAGTCCTTCCCTTGGACTATCACAGAACAAGTAAATGAACTGCAAACAGGCTCTGAACAGAAAGTGTCACTGTGATCAAAGGAAAGGGATCATGGTCATCAGCTGCTCTTCAAGGGTCTTTTTCTTTTCACATTCCTTTTTTTTAATCAGTTCAGCTCCTCAACATTCCCAGTTACGGCTGGATTTGAAAGACTTACCTTTGTGCCAGCTAGGCAAGGAAGAAACTGTAGCTTTAGTTAGTGCAGCACTGATAAAATGCAATATTAAGACCTTCTTCTGCTTCACTTTCTAAAGCAGAAAAATGCCTGAAAATTTTTCTCAATTTTTTTTTTAAATTTTTGCTAAAAATGCCTGTAAACTTTTCATGTGGTATTAATCATGTTGAAACCCTATTAAAATGGTGAAGATCTCCAGCAGATCTGATTAAGTGGCAGTACTGCACTAGAGTAGAAACAGTTACCTCACTGTAGAAACTGCCGCTGCCAGAATATGAATAAATGTTATCAGATTCCATAGAGACATCCAAAAGAATATAGCAATAAAGCATCATTTTAACCACAATTGCTCTTTCACTCTTCAAAATGATTATGATATCTGTCTGTCTGTATTTACTGCTAGAACCCTGTAATTTGCAGATCAGGCTTCTGATTTGCCATAGGGAACATCCTAGGTTAGATGTTGCAGCAAGCACAGGTTTGACTGTGCATTTCCTACATTAAGGATTTCCCAAGCATACAGAAACCAACTCCTTTTAAGTCAAAATTGCATTTTAAATATTTCTTCATGTAATTGTTTTAGAAGTTTAGTGTTGATCTCCCACGAGTGTTTAAAACCACCCCAATAATGTGAAGGGCTCTACCTCACCCTTTCCTGCAATGCTGCTTGTGAGAGACCTGACTGAGTCCCAGGGTGGGCTCACTGCAGCCCTCCTGGATGGATGGATGGCTTAGCAGCTCATCAGTAGAAGGAGGTGGTGGATGATCCACAGGAGGGGAGCTGCTGGGGATGCACGTTTGGAGCCTGTGGGGTGGCTGGGGACGAGGTAAGCAGGCCCAGGGACGTGAGGAACGTGCTGATGGGTGAGGGGGGAATGGAGGCACCTGCTCAAGCACTTGGCTTCTCAGCAGTGCAGGAACAGCAGCTCTGGGAGGCACAGGACGCTCTGCAACCTGCACTCCATCCCTGGACATCACAGTTTTCCCTCTGAACAACCACACTCACACTCTGAGATTCTTAAAACATTTAGAACCACATTCATTATAAAATATGCGGGTTTTTTTTTCCTTTTTGATAGCCATACTGTAAAATCATAAATTTAGTTTACAGCATAATTGTCAAATACCTTTCTTAAATACACATTTCCTCATTCACCCAGTCATTATGACTTAAAACCATTTACATAAAATAAGTATCTCACTTTTAAAATATCACATGTACATATAAAAAATTTAAGATACTAGTCTTTATTAGTTATTATTTATAAGCAGTTTAAACGATTTTGAAATTGCTAGCTATATATTTTGTAATAAGTTTAGAGTATGTTTGTGATGTTATTCCTAAAAGATTTGATGTCAAAGTTGGGCTAATACCACTGAAACTGAATTCTCCATGGGAAATTGGCATCAGCATATTAAAAAAAGTAAAATTTAAACTGACCAGAGAATTTTCTGTTTCCTCTTCCTCATCCTCATCTTTACCGTCTTCAACTTCTTCTGTAACTTCAGCCTTAGCTTCTGCAATCAATTCTCTTATTGGTTTATTTGAAGTAACAGTAACAAATGGATGCTTGTGAAAAAAAAGCACAATATTAAGTGGTGGCTTCATAGCATACAATGGGAAAATCACACTTTCAAAGAAATGTAACTTCAGAGAAGTGTTACTTTGGTTGCCTTACATTTGAAGATTCACAATTAATGTAACTATTACGACATGTTTTTTCTGCAGAAGTCATAACATCAAAACATTTGTATTCAAATATACTGTATAAGTAGTCTAAAAAACTTGCTAAAAATACAAATGATTAATTTATACTGACCTTTTTCACAATCCAAAGAATAGAGGTAGAAAGATTTCTAAAAAGGTTATTTTTCTTGGAATTATGTTTCATTTCAGTTCCAGTTAAATTATTTCTTGACAAACTTTATCTAGAAAATATACTTTCTAGGAAAAAATGCACTTTGTCTTTGCAACAACTTTTCCTAATGTGAACTAGAATTCTACTCTTTTCTTTAAGAGTGAACAGGTAGCTGTTCCTCTCCTACTGCCTGAATCTTCTTTCTCTGCTTGGCCCTTCTGCTTAAATCTATTCAGCATATGCCAGATGGATTGTGGATAAAGCAAATGGGTGCTGACGTTAAACACAATCAAATGTACCTGGTCACATCTATTCCTGTTCAGCTCTTCTGCAGTGACAGCATTACAGAGGAGGGCTGAGCACTAAAGCTGTTAGAACACCTGTCAGCAACTGGCCACAGACCTAAACAACTCCTTCATCCATTGTAAGTATCAAAGTATAATTACTTAATTACTAAGTCATTAGTTATATTACAGAAAAATATGTTAAACTAATAACCCAATCTGTGCTTGGTATCATTTAATCAAATTTTACCAAATAAGGATCCATTTTAAAAACAGACTGTGGGCAAACACCTCATTCGAAAATATTTAAGTGGTTACTATAATACCACTCTGCTTTTAAAAAAAATACAAAATATGCTCACCTTTAAAGAACAGTTCAGAACAATTAACTCTTCCTACCTGTAGAAGTTGAGTTGCACTCCACCTTGCATCTACATTCTTTTCCAAACATTTCTTCAGAAAATCTTTAAAATCTGATGACCTACACAACAAGCAAACACGCAGTGGTTGTTCTTCTGTCTTAACATCAGACTAGCATATAAACTGAAATATTCTTTAGGTTCACATGAATCTACACTGCAACTCCAAGTCCTGCTATTGATTCAGGAAAACACAACGTGAATACAGGAATGCCAAGACCAATACAGCACAAATAGAGTCTTTAAAAGGTTTGTCCATCATCAGAAGAATTTACTTTTTGCTCTGGACTATTAATGCAGCTCATCTGTTATATCACTAACTGAATCATGTGAAGATATTTAATCGACCAAATAGATATTGGCTTTTAAAAATATTTTGTTAGTATAAAAATGCTTTAGTTTCCTTTCACCCAATCTTTTTTAGATGGCCTTCAGATCTGTTACTACAGTTGTAAAAAAGCTATTTCACATACATTTTAAGGCAAAACCTGTAAAATTCTTCTGTATAAAAGCTTCTATACAGAACTATGACCAAAAAAAAGTTCAAACTGTGTGAGAAGACATATATATGTATACACATATATTGGGATTGTATGGACCTGCCTTAATGCATAAAGCTCCACCACAGAGTTCAACAGGGCTGTGCTCATCAAATTTAGCAAACAAATGACTTGGAATGCCTTGCACTGGGGTGGGAAAGCTGTCAATAAAATACAAACCATTTTGAAGGCTGTGCCAATGTCGGCGGATCAGATTTTGCGATTTTCAGCAGCACTCGCATGGGATTCAACTCATGGTGAGGTGGCTCTATTTGAGCCATTTCTATTAAAGTAATGCCAAGAGACCAGATATCAGCCTTGTAATCGTACGGTCTGTCTTTAGAGGTCTCACACATTACTACTTCTGGAGCCATCCTGCAAAGAGAGCAACCAAGTTCCAGATGAAAACATGGTTTTTAATCTGCTCTGAAAACAGTTCTAAACACAGACATTCACTGAAGCATTGCTAGAAGCACATGCTACCATCACTATATTTACACAGTATATATCAAGTTTGTAATATCAAATGAGAAGTAACATTAAGATACTAGTTCATACTAGAAAGTCAGCAGAAGAGTGCACTTACCAATATGGTGTACCAATAAAAGAGTCTCTTCTTTGTATTGTTCTGGTGTTTTTAGCTGATACTCCAAAATCCGCTTAAAGAAACCATAAAATATTATTAACAGGGTGGTGGAAAATATACTATGTTTTTTTTACTTTACAATTGTCTTTTAAAATGGTATATGTTACAGAGAAAACATTCTTCAGTATTAAAACTTCAAAGTGAGATAAAAATATTTGTGTTCTGATAGCCAAATGGCAAGGCTTTATAGCATTTATAATAAAAGATCTAAAAAAACTTATTCTGCATTTCTAAAAAAAAACCCCAAACCATAGTGCTACTGTTGGGCTGTATGGGACAAAAGCAAAATACGTATTTACTGCAGGAAAAACTGCATTAAATTATTTTAATCAGAAATTAATTTATTTGGCCTAAGAAATCTGTATTCATCAAACATGGCATCAACTATGTCATTAATTCAACAACTCATTCAATTTTTAATTTCAAGACTCAAGTTTTCATGAAGTTACATTTCCCCTTCATCTTAAAGATTTCTTTCCACATGATTTTTCACTTCATAATAAATATCTGAAAGCTTGCATGTGTACTTTCATGTAATATCTACCCAAAAAACCAACTTTACCTCTTTGCAATTAGTTGTCTATAAAGCACTACATCTCACTTAAAAAAAGGCGACATTTAAGTAAGTGTTATATGCTTATAACAGACGTAATTTTGTTAATGAAGATCTAGAGATTAGAGAAAAGGAACAAAGAGCCATATGTTACTATCTTTAATCTGTACAAAATTACTTGATGTGCACAATACTTGAGAAGTCTAATTTTGCTCTGTGAAAGAAAATCAGGACTAAAATCTATTGGTTCAAAGGCAAAAAACTGAAATTTTGAGGGACTACAGGTACTGAAATAATAAAACCATATCCATATAAAAAAATACAATTAAATAAGTTTACTTGCCACTCATACATCTGTAAAACAAGGAATTACCCATTTCTTTGTATAACAGAATCCAAATACAAGTAGTTTATAAGGAGTAAAATGCTCCTTCAAAGGATGCTGTACATTTTTCATAACTAAATCAAATCTTTTTTTGGTAATCCTAATTAGAAATCCTGAATGCATCACCAAAGGCACGTGTGGAAGAAATCTCCCTGTGGCCTGAACTGTTAAGTAGTATCTTGACACCCTGCAAGGTGCTGTGTACCAGCTAAGCTTGACAAAATCTTAAAATAGTTCCAAGTCTGTATGAGGAGAAGCCAGGTCATGTGAGGAAATGAACTGAAACAAATTACTGTCTGACCATGAGACTCCTGCTATGATCTGTGGTTTTTTTTACAGCAGTGCCAAGAAACTAAGACAGTGGTTCTGTTACATTTAAACATCAGGCCTATGACCCTGAGTGCATCACTAAATGTTCAGGCTTCAAAGAAAAGCTACACCAGTAAAATTGCATGTTCTGCAGACCAGAAGAAAGCCAGATCCAAGGATTGTGTGTACAAGCAATAATCTTGTACAAAAGGGATCCATGGAAAAGCACGATCACACTGAACTGATGAATTCAGCAAAGCAGGTTCTTAAATATTCTCAGTTTCCTAACAGAGAAGGTGCACAGTACCTTGTTGAGACTGTGACCAGAACAAATTAGGCAGGAAATGTATTTCTGAATTTGGACATATCTTGCTTACATTTAACAGGAAAGTTTGTATCAAGGCTGCGAATTTAAAAACCCAGTTCCCTGTGGCAATATTCTGATTCTCCTTACCTTTGCCCTCTGTGCATCCAAAGAAATACAACTGATCATAACACCATGCAGAGGGAAGGCTTTGAAACCTGAGCGTGGGCAGGGATGTCATGGAACTATGCCATGGGTAGAGTCACTGTAAAGGCTGACAGCTTATACACCTTTTCCCCTGAAACAAAGTGGATCCAGATAATTCCTGCCCTTTCCCGGCTGAATGAAGGGATGGTATTCACCAGCAGCAGCCCTTTGTCAGTTCTGCATGGAAGAATCCTCAGCAGACTAGAAATGTGGATGACTACTTAAACTGAGATTAATAGACCCCAGAAATACAAAATAGTAAGATGTATTAATTTTGTTTCATACTGTTGTATCTTAATTTCAGTGCAACAAACAATTGAAAAAGGCATGAAAAAACTAAGCTGGGTAATTAAGATTATTACATCTCTCTCAAAGGAGGAGACAACAATACAAGGTACTGCTTTTTGGTGACTGTGAAGAATGTTCCCTTTCTCCAAACTAACAACTTCAAAGGGAAGTTCTGATGTTATCACAGTAAAGGTAAGTATAATCAGGAACTTTATACTAAGAAACAATAAGACCTATGACGACTTCTTGTGCTGATTTTGAAGTATGAAAGATGTGACAAGTATGGTCACGATATTTGCTCAAGGTTTTTGGGTTCTTTTTTTCCTTGATAGTGCCAAACCATTTGCTTCTGAAAAACCTCTCACTGTTAGATTGGCATTTCAGTAGCTAAATATTGAACTCTAACTACAGCTTAAGGAAAATACAATTAAAAGACCATGCCAAGTTCCAGGAAAGAGTTTTATTTGCAACATGCTTACCCAGTTTAATGTCTCCATCTAATGTGAAAAGAATATTGCCAGCTTTTAGATCTCTGTGGATGATCTTATTCTCATGCAAGTAGTTCAGTGCTTCCAGTGTCTGCCTGCACACCACTTTGATCTGTGGCTCTGTTAACGGCCTTTCAAGCTCTACATGAGAGAGACAGAAATAATCACAACATTTTTGCATTTTATGTTACATGTTCATAGCAAACACTACAGTAATATATGGGAAAACTAATTAATCTGACTGATTCTAAGCATCACATGTCAGAAAAAAATTCTATCTTAGAATATTTGCTCCTTCCAGTAAGATTTTATTCCTTGACCCCAACCCCCTTCTCATTATGAATTATGTATACCTACCTATCTGAAATATGAAAAACTACATAGTTTAGAGACTGGTTCTTTTGTGGGGTACATAGAGATGCTAAAGACCAGATCTTTTATGTACTGGTATAAGCATTCACTTAATTTGAGGAATAAGCACAGAAAACCCCCTAACTTTAATGCAGATGCAATATAAAGAATTATCACAATGTAATTTGGAAGGTGGCAGTGGAAAGGGAAGAATGAGATCCTGAAAAGGGCTCATATAGATTATGTTATGAAAACAGAGAGCTCCATAAGCAGAGAACAACACTTCACTTTTGCTTAAAGGATCGAGATAAAAATGTGCCTAGAAAACTAAATAAACACTTTAAAAATGAAATATACAAGTGTAAATACTAATTTTTAAACTTCAACATATAGCACACCATTTAAATAAGTATTTGCATATCAAAACAATACACATATGAAATAAGTCTTAGAGTATATATTATCATTTTAAGGTATAAGGATTGTTAGTTGACACAACTTACTTACCCAACATTACTGCATCTACTGCTCCTCCTGCACAAAATTCAATCAGGATCTATATATAAACAAATAAAAAAATACAGAAATTAGAAATTAAGTAATTCCACTGAACTGAATAATTGACTAAGGGAGCATTATTGGGAGATCAGAATTTCAGACTATATGACCTCAACAAATTCTTTTACTAACCTGCAAAATACTAGTACTGTTACCCAGCTAAAGGTAGGGCTGTGCTGCTCAAGCAAATTATTTGAAAAATGCCTTGAGACCCTCAGACAAAAGTTTTAATCCAACTATAAAACAGCATAATAAAACTTATAAAACATAATGACACAGTCAGCTTAAACCTACTCCTTGTAATGTGATTTACATAATCCCTGCAAACTCATTTCTCGGTTATTAAGCTCTACTTCTATACTGTAATCTCTCTGACTGAAAAGTCCAAGAGCTAAATGATTTTCCAGCAGCTGATGCTATCTCCTATATTGTTTCAGATGAGATGAAAATACAGAAAAATACTCTTAAAAACTACAGAAAATCACTAATTTCAGATGTTTACATTAATTTTCCTTCATTTTCATTCAGGCCTACAATACTTCAAGGCCTTTATCCCAGAATGCAATAATACCAGAACAAGTTCATCCCCAGTTCTGAGTTTTCATTTGAAACAAAAATATACTGCAGTTATTTTTGAGCACAAACTATGCTGCTATGAAGGACAAAGAATACATACATACAAAGGAGAAAGAGGGGAGACAAAGAGAATGAAGAGAGCAAAAAAGAGGCAATGTCATCCAAGACTGATACCCCACTCTTCCTTATAGGCTATTTTTCTTTAATTTGAACTTTAAATATTATAAATTATAATCTTCTGTCTAATAGCAGATTTCTTGTCAGAATCTCAACAGTCATTATGCTTGGAAACAGTATTTTTTTTTCTGTAGAGTAATTTTTAAATCAGCATATAATTGTATAATAAAAGAGGAAACCTCAAAGTATACCTTATACCACAACAAATATATACACCTCTTATATAACATATATTTCAAATAATTATTGCAATTAACCCCCAAAACAATGGTACCAACAAATATATTATATAATGCAATTCTTTGTAAATCCTGTAAACATTATTCCATTTACGTGCTTCTCTGTGCCAAGTAGGTAAGTCTGGGAAATTGTACATAAAGAATTTATTTCTCTAAAATTCGTAGTTTGGTCTGACAAAGGTCTCTTTGCTAGAGAAATAAAGTTTCCTTATCTTGGAAAGCAAAAGTGTATTTAGTGTCTAACTGTCATTCTTCTCTTTTTTGCCCCCACCAAATTCTGTTTATTTACCACATCATTATCCTTGTGGCTTTCAAGCCCCTGCATTTCACTGTAACTATGTAGCTCCAATTTTATTTTCAAAGTGTTTACTTCTGTCTTCATTCTGCCAGTGAAGCCTACCCACTCAGTTTCATATTGTGCCTCTATGCCTACTTGCTTTCATACTGACCTTTATGCATAGAAATTTTTTCACTATTCCACTGTTTTATATGATATTTTACTCTGCACTGAGATCACCAAGTTTTGAGCTTAGCAAAACAAATATGCGTCAGGAAATAGTATTACACTTCCACCATTTGCTCAAAGGATAAAGCTTATTTGTAAGACTCCCAGGAAATTTTCTTTTACTCGTTTCAAGTATCTTCTTGAAGTATAAACTCTTAAAAAAAACCCCACCCCAACCCATGTATTCTTTGTACCATTCCAAAAGCACCTATAAACATTGCACTGGATTACCTAAAAGTACAAACTGTTTTATCACAGCTAAAGCTATCCAAGCAAATATCCAGGATGTAGCACAGCAGGGACATGCAGTCCCACGTACACTCACTACACGTCAGGGGACAAATACCCAGGGTTTAAGTAAATTAATTATGGGTCAAGTCCTGGTAAACTGTCCTTCCTGGGAGTGCTGGCTGGCATCTAAAGTATGTACTTCATAGGCTGACCTTTCCAGCACATTATTTATTTTTCAGGTGTGGATTCTGAATCTCACTTTAAATCGTGCTAATGTAATTGAAATTTGAGTCCTCCTGTTACAAATAAGCACAGCTGAGAACTCTCTCAATACACAAAATGAACTGCTAATTTGCACATTTTAGATTCAAACCCCTGACCAAATGACTCAGGGGAGCACAATTTTACAGTGACAATTTCCTAAGTCATACTCACGATTTACAAATTAGTTTTGAAACTAAATAGTTATCCCAACAGTGACAACCCAGATGAAATCTGACAATATTTTGATAAAGAAAAAAGTTTAATTTCAATAACCTTTTGATATAAGAAAAAAACATTTAGAAAAGGAAAAATACCTACCCACAGATTGTTTTCATAGTAGAAAGCATCTAGGAGCTTGACAATATTAGGATGATCACAGGATGCTAAAATATCAATCTCCACCATGTAATCTTCAAGTTCTTCTTCTGATTTAGTATCTATCACCTTTGCAGCAGCCAGAACTTTTGTCTCTTTGTTCTGAGCCTGTAAAAGAAAAGGCACAGCATACATATACATGAATTTCACCAGAAAACTGGCACCAGCAAAAAGACCCCATAAATAAAGCAACTCTCTCTCAACACTTCTGTACAACTTCGTGCCTCTAGTTTCCTCCTCTACAAAAAGAAAACCCCTGCATATTAAAGAGGAGATAACATCTAGTAGAAAAAGAGCTTAATAACTTTTCTCAAGGCCAAGAAACCATGAAAGACAAGAATGCAAAAATACTTAATTCTTCAAACAATCATTAATAGCTCAGGATAATTGCTGCCTTACTAAGATGAAGTTTTGTGCTGCTCCTCAAACACCATCTCTTAGTATATGGCAAGGATAGGAAGGAGCCTCTGCCCTCTGTTTCTGCCCTTCTGACTCTCCCCACGCTGTGGCAGCACCGCTGCTCCCAAAGCCACGCACAGAACCAGCTCCTCCCGCAGAAACCAGCAGGTTGCTCCTCTGCAGCCCGGGGCTGTGTGCAAACTCCCAGCTCCAAGAGCCATCATTGCTTTGTCTGGGCATTTTGCTCCCTTTGCTCCAGCAGCCCGGAAGGACTCGCACAGATGGGACTCATGGAAGGCGGGGCACTGCCAGCCTCCATCACTTCTCACCCGCACACCAGGGGCTGCTGCACTGACATGGACAACTACAGAACAAGTACAAGCAAAGGGAAAACAAGATTTTGGGTACCCAAGGAAAAGAGTAGGCATTTCTGCTGTGCATTTAAATATTCTTTGGCTTTTTTCAAACATAAGAAATTACAGACAAGTCAGGTAATTAACTTAAATAGCAGAACATTTCAGAAACCAGGAAATGCTACTTATTAACAGAACACTGCTGAAACCTAATCACAAAAAAAATATATACACTCTCTAATAATTCTCTTGTAAGTTATGCTTGAAGGAAGGCCCAATTTCAAGCTTTAAACAAGTAAGTGTATTTTTCTCAAGCCACCAAAAACCACTATTTTGTCAAGTAGTGACATTTCCAGTAGTTATCTCTGAATAAAGTGAAGGACCAAAGTCTACTTCATTCATTGTATGAGAAGACCACAGAACATAGTCCTACATTTACTCCACTGAGTTTTTGACATTCAAATTAAATTAAATAGAAAGGAGGAACACAGACTCTCTCCAAAGCAGCACCACAACAAGGACCTACAAGGGGAATTCCAACTTCTGATGTGAAGCATCACAAGGTGGTTCATCCTGTCTCTGCTGGTCTGGATTGTACATGACCTGAAACTTATTTGGGATGATCCCAGGACAGGACACAGCAAAACTCCTAAAACCTGAACTTAGTTAACTAATGCCTTTATATCAATATCAGATTGAAAGCTGGTATCAGACTCCAAGTAAGAATTCTTAAGAATAATTTTGAAGGCCTAAATATTATTACTTGCACAGCTATAAATAATTCTTTCAATGTGGTAGAAGATAATAAAATATTTAAAGATAAACATTTATATTAACATTCAGTAGAACAGCAGTAACAGCAAAACATACTTATAAAGCAGTCCCAGCTGATTTATCTCATGTTGAGGGTAAAGGTTTTCCATTACATTTCTTTTTATCTCAATATTCTTTCCAAAACATAAACTAACCAAATCTTCCCAACCTCAATATTTGCCCTCCCATGTTTAACAACAAAGATAAGGAATCTGTATAACATCATTTGAAAACCAACTACTGAGAAGTTTTCCAACACACATTCTAATAATAAAAAGGAAAAGGTCTCCTTAGTAACGCAAACAACATTTGTTTTGGTTTCATGCATTGTAGCAAGAATGAAAGACCAACCTTCCTACTCTACAGCTGCAGTGTACATTAAACACAAAAAGTGAAACAGATGTCTGACCACAACAGAATTAAACTTGGTAGCTTTACATGTGCAGAAAAATGGTTTTTAAAGCACCTTTCTAAAGAACTCAAATTTAACCGTAAATGTACTTTTTTGAAGCATGCATGGCCACACACTCTTCACCGCACCCTCACAGATACCTAAAAAAATAAAGCTGAAATTAATTTTTACATGAATTTGCTTACAAACTATATAATGGCAATAATATTTTGTTTAGATAAAACCATCTACATTAGGTGTTACTGCTTCCAGATTCAGTTTCACCTTTAAGCAAGAAAGATCTTGCTATGTTAGTGTGAATGATTACATGCTCAGGAGTTTGCTGCATTTACAGCATGTAGTTTTTTCTACTGACAGAACACTTTGTATTTTGATTTTTCCCAGACCCTTTTGCTTAAAGTAACTAGAAATCTGCTTTGAATAAGCTTCTATGATCTCCTCCCTGTGGCAGCTCTATTAAAACACCTCATTACAAACCATGAATTATTATAGAGACAGTGTGATTATCCTTATGAGCATCTTAACAATTATAAACAAAACAAATGTTTGCCTTTGTTCTGACTTAAAATAGTAAAATTTTGTGGGTCTAGATCCAGACTTTTTTTCCAGTTCTTAAAAGAAAAAAGCTTTAGAATTAGCGTATTTCCACTGGCTATTTCTGAGGACTGATGAAACATTTTAAGTTACAAATCCAAATATATCAAGTTATACCTGAAAAAAAAAAATGTATCTTTTAAAGTTCTTTTTGAATAACGTGTTAGTCATCTCCACCCCACAATGCACTCTATAAAAAAATACCCATCTATTTGATTTACAGTAAGTAACATGCTCTTTTGAACTGTGTAGGAAAGGATTTTACTGTTCATGCACAGGATTTATGAATCACTGTACTGTACAGTGGAAAAAAAACCTCTTTGGATTAGGAGGAACAAAAAGCACTTGCAACTTGGTGTGGGCATGTTTGTTTTCTCTAAACTTTGGCTGAAGTCTTTCTTCTTCCACAAAATGTTCTCCAAAGGTCAGAGCCAGAGCAAAAATGATTGTGTAGACATAGTCTTGATTTGCACATGGAAATTCTGCATTTGGATAAACCAACACTTAACGTCAATCTGCCACTTATGTTACAGGACATATTTTGAAAGGGCAGAACTTCTGAGTAGCTGTAGCCCAGCAGTTTCTTCCTGTATTTTAGCTCTCAACTACTAATTCCATTTATTCCAAATGCTCTGCTTAATACATTTGATTCTGCATCTATGATTAAGCGACTTAAACCTTAGTCTCCTATGCTAAAATATACAAACTGACATTTTCAAGGATTTATGTGCAGACAAGGAAGAAAGGGGTAGAAGGATTCATTAACAAAATTTGATCTTTTCAAAAGATACATACATAATGGATGAAAACCAAATTGGAATAACTCATTCCCTCAAGACCTGACTAATGCAAGATTACATGGATGTTATTAACTGTTACATGCAAAAACACACAATCCTTTCAGTAAAACTCCTACTTGGATTATGTATTGAAAGTTACTACAGCAAACATTTTAACTTAAGGAGAGAGAATGCACAAGGAAATAACCAGCTGTACATTACAGCATGGTTCTTGCAAGAGATGGCACAGTCTCATCAGCTGTCAATGCACAGGAAAACACACTTAATTCTAAGTTAAATACTTTGATGAAGATAGATTAATGCTTGCATAGAATAAGTCATCTTAAAAAGTACAACTTTCAAATGAATTTGTGTAAACCTACATCCCTTACATTGGAATGGCAGTGTACATCTAATGCACAAAAACACTGCAGATATCTGAAAATGTCTCAAGAAAGAAGAATAGCCATTCCACACAAAACCAGGGCCTACAAGTATGTGAAATTAGTGACTCCTTCCTAACAATGCTGTTTTGCACAGTATCATATAACTAAATGTAAGTTGTAGAGGCAGAAGCTTTGTGAAGAGACTGACAGCAGAATATTAAAAGGTGGTTTACTACCTGGGCTCTAGGCCAAGAAGTTGCATATTCCCAGCCCTGGACAGCAGGGAGAGCAGAGCTGCAGCTCCAGAGTAATAGGATTACAGCTCAGAGATAACACATAGCCTTTCATCTTCTGATGACCAATATGAAGTTTCAGCCTTGCTTGTGAGGAGCTGTTTCAGTTTCCTATTGCCAGCAAACGCTTCCTTCCCAACTGTGCATCTCCTCTGCAATGTAGCTTTAAAAATTAAACAATATTTACAACTGAAAAAAGTTAAGTGTATCCTTCACCTCTTGTTCAGCCAGCCAGGAACAAAGCTGAGATACAAGACAGAAAATTGTTCATCACCATTCCTCCTGATGCCTGATCTCTTGTGAGATGTTACATAACCTCACTGCATGTTTTGCAGGCAGCAAAACAAATCAATTAAGAAGCTTCTCTTTTCTGACTCATTCTTCTCAACAAAACCGTATAGTCATAATTATGGATCATCAAAGTTGTCAAAAGGGGAAAAATACACACATCCCTATTCAGCAAAAGATGCTTTTCCCACATAATAAAAAGCTCCACTTCTGTGTACAATTGGGATTGTCAGATCTAGCTCCACATAAATTTTCTGACAGTGCCTGGGTAATCAGTACTGAAAAGCTGGCCGTGTACAACACAAAGGCAGGAGCTGTTTCTCAGAGCTACTGCAAAGCCGAGATTCAATCTGTCTTAGAACATATGAATTAAGGAAAAAAAATTGCTCTCATTTTAAATTTTAGCAGCTCTACAAATAAAAATTTAAGTAGTAGTGTGGCCTACTGAAACAACTACAGTGGACTTCTGTTTTGTCTAAGTTTCCTATACCATATTTAACATTGTCCTGTACATTTTGAAACTAAAAAAATCCTGCATGATTGCCCAGTATCAAATGTTCAAACTTCTTTTCAAAAACATGGAAAGGTATTCTCTATCAGTGAACTTTAGAAAAGAAGTCTACCTTAGTCAGATAAAAGAAAGCATTAATTCTAATACCAAATGTTAAAAAAAATTAATTAAATGTATCCGTTTGAAATCAAGAACAAATAGCTACTCTTGCAATCTTAAACCACAATTTTAACAATAAATCACAAGTTCAGCCAATGAAAACGACAGCAACCACCACAGATTTCTGGAAATTAATATGAGTCAGTAATTCCAAATAAGTTTTTTTTTTGCAATAATCTTCACTGCATGATGTTTGAAAATGCAGTAGAGTAGTAAATTTTTTAAAAGGAGATCATTTCAATTTTTTGTTTTATTATACATATAGCCGGCCCAAGGAATTAAAAGAACAGCTAATTTCAGTTATACCTGCTGAAACTTGTTGAAATTATGGTTACAGAAGATCTATTCAAAAGATAATGAAAGGACAGTATCTCCCAAAGATGATACACCCTTTAACTACAGCTGATCAGTCAAACATTTTCCCAGCCTGCACAACGTATCAGAACTAGCCTACTATACAGTTTCTCCTACTTAAAAAGAAGTTAATTGAATTCAGTTTCCCTGTTTAATGCCAGAGGGAAAAAATAATCTGAAACAGAAATACAGGAAAAAGTGCCTCTATTTCCTACAAGCAAATACTATTCCTATGAAAGTGGAGGCCAGGGTTCAACCCCGCCTGCTGAAGCATCTTTATGATCCTGTGGTCTGGTGCTGCCTTTGTGGCTATGCTCGTTTGGGAGCTGTTTCCATGACAACTTCACTCTTTTAACATTATCCTTGTACTTCATACTTACTGTGGTTCTTCTGCTTCCTCCACAGTTGGTTACTGAGGATTCCACAAGTTATTTTTAGGAGTGGTATGAAATATAATTTTCATGCTCAACCTCATGTTTCCCGCTAAGTATTCTCATTAATTCTGTGGTATTTTGTATACTAGCTAAGCAGAGTTCCCATTCTGATTGCACATGCTTTGTGCCACTGAAATTAGAAGGAATACTTATATTATCTTTGGAAAGTACATGAGCTGAACTGGCAAATATATGCAAAATAACTGAAATAATCCTTTAGAGTTAACAGAGAAGATAACAAATTTCAGCATAATTCTTATTTAAGCACATACATTTAAAACACAGAATAAAAAATAAGAAAAAAAAATGCTAAATACTGGCAAGAAAGAAACAGCTATACTGTTCTATAATAGCACATCTTATTTTCCCTTCTCTTGCTGTATGATGGCTATCATAAAAGCAACAGGGAAAACCAGCTGACAACACTGGGAAAACATTTGTAACTAAAGCATTAGGTGGTATCAGAGGTGTACATGCAAAGGAGTGGTACTTTTTCCCTAAATTCAGTTATAATAACTGTACATCCTACTTGCTAAAGCAGCCTTAAAACACACAATACTGCATTACAATCAACTCCTAAACTTGAGAAGGGGGAGGTGTGATAAATTGAGATTTATCCCCATAGTGTTAAGCTGCTTTGCCAGTATCTTTCCCCTGCAGAGGACACCAACAGTTGCTGGCAGAGATTCTCAGTTTTATCCAGCAGCAATGTCAGTCCCAAACTAACTTAAAACTTCCCAGGAAAACAGTAAAACAGTGGATCTTCATCTTGGATTACAAACATCCCATAGTTATCTATTTGGTTTTGTGTCATTAGGAAAAAAAACAACATAATGCTTAATGCTTACCAATTTATCTCAGTGACTACAGCTTAAAATTCAATCTATTCCAATAATAAATACACCTTTATTCCAAATGACGTAATTAGGAGTGCTTCCAAGAAAAATTATCACCAAGAATTAATTTTTAATCAAACCATAATTACTAACTTTAGCTGTTCACTAGAATTAAGACGAACAACAAGTCATAGTTGAAGCTGTTTACAGACTGTTTTATCAGAAAATTATCCCACTCTGGAGCCTTCTACAGAGAGAGACACCACCGAGTCTTTTGGCTTCATGTAGCACCAAGTCATTCTGTTTACTCACACTCTGCAGACTAGTGTACATCCACAGATGTACAAGTATAGATCTAGTACACTTCTTTCCTTCTATTTTGTCCTTTTTTTTTTTTTTTTTAACAGGGTGGCTCAGTCAACCCACAGTTCCTTGGAGTTAAGTTACAAAACAAAATTTGGATCTGCTTTGCCCAGAGCTTTTTTGCCAGATCAGATGCAAGATGGCTACAGCTGTTTGCTGACCCAGCACAGCCATTCATTATGGCAAAACAAGAGAAAACAGTGCATCTGACTTGAGCATGGAAAATTCTGTCCTGGCTAACTGGATATCAACAAGTCAACAAAATAATAAAGAAAAATGACAACTTCTTTGAGCTTTAAGAAGCCTTCAACAAAAGCCTTCTGACATGTTACTAGGGAAACTACAGTCATAGAAATGAAATGTGGCATGGTTATTAAGTTAAAAAAACTTGCTGTCAAAAAACTAAAGGATATTATTAAAAGCTCTATATTTCATATAGCAGAAGGAAGGGATTAAAGGACCTGCACTAAGACAATTTATTTTATGTATTTATTGCAGAAGATGATGACGTATTACAGATGTAACTTAATTGTCATTTAAAGTGTAAACATCTTACTAGCTCAAATATATGGCCAATTTGAGAAAAGGTTCTGTATAATTTGATACTGCAATGTAAGCCATATTCAAATTTCACAATAAGCACAGATAAATAGCCAGAGGGGAAAGATTAAATTAAACAAGATGAATGAAGCATCATCACCCCTTTCCATTCTTTGCACTCCTAAAATGAACAACAAATGCAGGACACTTCATATGTTTTAAGGGGAAAATATAAACTATATAGGCAGTTTAAGATTCAGTGTTTTACAAAGAGATACAGTTGTAATAGAGGGCAAGGAAATGAGACAGTACATGAATACCACACTGAAACTGGCAACAGCTCTTGCAAAACTATCAAAGCATATATTCTGTTGCATCATGCATACTCTAGTCTGTTAAAAAGAAACTTCCTCTATTTCTGAAGGAGTAAAAGAAAGAAGTAAAGTAGCTTTAGAAAGTTTTAACTAAAAAAGCTGCACATCATTATCCCTCACTTTTAAGTAAAATTGTTATAGAAACAAATTAATTTTCTATTTATGGTATTAATATATTTTTAAAATAAAATTTAGAATTCTAGGAGGGAGTCACTGGTTCCTTACATACACATCTCTTAGGCAATCTAACAGAAATCAACTGCAAAGACAGCAACAACAACAAAGAAATCAACAGTTAAGCTGGTGTCATTCAGCACTCTGTAACATAACCAAGTTATTTTCAATCAGTCCTACCATAATAAACACTATTAATTATAAAATTCACTCTGCTGGTATATGCCATTTAATGCTAACAGTCTATGACTTGTCAGTAGTTTCTCTTGTGTTGCAAATCCTGACCCTAAAGTTACACAGCACCTCACAAGCACAAAATGAAGTTTCAAAAGGTGCCTCACAGTTTAGATGAGCTCGCTGCCTTTGTGCTGCAAGTATAGTATCTCAAGAGATAAGAAAGAGCCTTCTCAATAAACATTTGGTATTCCTTGACAACTGGCTATTCAAGTACCACAAAAATAGCATCCTGGCTTCTGTTAATGAACTTCATTCATATTCAACACGGTAGTGGAATATGCTGCTTTCTGATGCTGCCTTTCAGATTAACTGTTTGGTTTGTTGGGTTTTTTTAATCGTTGAATTTAAACAACTAACCAATTATGAAAATTGACTAGTCTGAGAAACTATATGAATGCAAATCCTATTACTTATCAGCAGATTTCAAAGGAAATGTTAATTTAGAAGCATGCTGCTGATGATATTTTTCAAATTCTCATGTTTTATGCACTTGATGTTTGACATTTTACTGATTAGTATAATTTGTTCAAAATTTACCTAAAATGCTACTGATAAACACGAATGGCCATGGGAATAATTGCATTACTTGATAAAATTATTTTTTAAAAATCCAGATAAACAAATCAAGACAAAATTCTTCAAGTCTTTGAAAAACATGCAAAGAAAAACCTACTGCTTTACTCAGACACTTGCAACGAAGAAACTTTTATCAATAAAAGGCTTTCACATAACATTGGAACATTGTTCTTCCTCTGACAGAACTGCTGAGAGTTATGGTAACATCAAACAGTTAAGCACATAAGATGTTCAGGAGGAAGCACTGTTCTTGCCTCATAACAGTGTGGCAATGTTACTTTTCATGGAATTATGGAAGCTTCATTTTGTTCATGTCTCCAAGAAGTGATGTTGCACAGCTCTTAGAAGGAGGTATTGTTAAGGGAAAACTACTTCACCTCTTTATTCTTCTTCTCCCTCTCTCTCATGTTTATTGTTTTAATTTATTATTAGGCTAAAAGCTTTCTGAAGCAGAGGACTATCTTTGGTTGTATATTTGTACAGTGAGGGGAATGAAGAATTCCATTCCCTTTGGAAAATTATCAAAGCCACTTCTTGCTTCAAAACACCCTACTCACTCTGAAATTCAATTCAGTTTCTGTACTTTCCCCACACAAGGTAGAATTCAGTGCCAAATAAGAAGTCTTATAAAGTTTTCAATCTTTTCTAGCAGTTATTGAGCACACCTAAAGTAGAAAAGAGAACTGCCACCTGAATTAAAACTGGAATCATAGGCATATAGTTAATTTGCAGTTAAAGACATGCCTACATAACAAAATGCATCTAGCATGGATATCAGTGGTGCTAAGAGGCAGAACTACTGGCTGATAAAAACACCACCAGCATTTCCCACAAGTACCTTTCTACTAGCAGTTGCTAAAAGCAAATGGCTTCTACAATAGGAACAAGTCTATTTTTTCATTTGTCCTGACAAAAAGCATTCATCTGACATAACTCCAGAATATTAATATGCCACCGTTTTACAGCTATTGAAGCCAACATTGACACTGTCCTGTCAATTTTGCCTCATATTAGCAGCATCACTTGTCTGGCCCTCTCGTGAGCTGGTCTGGGCAGCCAAGAAGATTACATGGACAATCAGCTTTTGTATGGCTTAGTTCCTTGAACCAGATCAACACGGGGTTGGCAAGCAGCAGGCCTGTCACAAGGAAGGATGTGGGAAGGACAATACACTGCCAGAACCCTGCCTCCATGGACCTGCACCATCGGAAACTGCTGTGGAAAAGAGTCACGGTAAGACCCTGACACTCATCATTTCAATGTCACTCCTGTACTTACTAAATCACTTTGGACAGTAATGTGTTGTTGACTGTTTCACTTAGTTAATATCACAGTTCTCACTGTTTTAGTACTTTTCAGGGATTCAGAATAATCTTCTTTATACTGCACTGGCTAAAAGTGAGGTCCTATGTCGGGCCACTAAAGGCCACAAATTTACAACAGCATCAATAAACACTGAAACAGACACCACAAATAGTAGAGGAAACAAGTCTGTACATAAGCTCCTTTTTTATATTTCACTTTCAAGTGCTAAGGCCAGTGTGAGGATCATTTGTTTCTATTCAAATGCAACATGAAAAATCAACAAACCAGCTTACTGGGTTCTTAAGCTGGCCAGAATACCTGTATTTGCTACCAAGAGACAGTCTGAAATTTGTGCTACAGCCAAGAGAAAAGGAGACATTGTCAGGTACCCCAGCTATCCCTGGGTGTTTCATCAATACAAAACACTTGTCAGCATTGTTTAAATTGTAATTTTTAAGCTTTCCCGCTTTCCTTCCCAGAAAGATGAAAAATAGCAGACAGGTTACTTTCAAACTTGGTTAGTACATCTCTACTAATAGCAAAAAACTAGTTGGAAAGAGTGAAAGAGTAAAAAAGCTTGGCTTAACTCAGAGTATCCATTTCTCCACATTAGTGGGATGATTTGAGTTTTGGGGATAATTCCTATTCAGACTATTCTGACTGTATCCCCCCACGACGATCACAGCTCACAGTGTGCTTAGCTGCACAGACCTGAGCTTCTGACCCTTGACTATCCAGCAATAAATACCAGAACTGTTTGCCTGGATGGTAATCTGAAAGACTTGTGGCATCCACAGAAGTTAAGCAAGTAAAAGAATGAGGACAATCAAAATTATTAAAAGGTCATGCAGTCGTCTTCTAATAAGCAGATTAAAAAGATTGGGCCTCTTCAATTCAAACAGGAAAAGCTGAAGGTGGGGCAGGAACATGACCGAACTTTACAAAATAAAAAAAGGCAGCATATGAATTGAATAAATCCTGATTGAGACAATGGTTGGGAAGGAGATGAGGGTTAACTACATTTTAATTTTTGCTGAGGCACTCAATTAACATTTCTCCATTAATGTTTTACTGCCTTTGGATTACAAAGGTATTAACTCTTTTCCTGGTACAATACTATTTAGAAATACAAGTGAAAAGTTTTCTATAATGCACAATCTAGATGCATTAGAAAAAAACCTTTGTTTTTACAGCATAAATCTGTTTCAAGAGAACCGTTAACTAGGAGATAAAGAATAAAATCCTGTGTAATAGCCAAGTTATTACACTATCACTGACCAAGTTACAGTAACTTTCCTCAGAACACTTTCTGAATCACAGCAATGACTAAACATTTCTAGAGATAAAACCCAGTTTCTTGAAGTCCTCCTTAAACAAGGAAGTCTCAGATTTAAAATGCCATTCAAAGAGAGATGAAGAAAGCAAAACGACAGTCTTCTCCCAACTCACTACTAAATTAGATGGATTAAAACCCAATTCTGCCTTCGGATGGGGATTCACTATTGCTTCCATACCAAGTAAATCAACTGTGATCTAGGCATGATTTCAGTTCTGGGGTAATGGTTCCCCCACAAAAAACATCACTTTCTGTTCACCCACTCATTTTGAATAACAGCATTATTGCACCTTCAGAAAATTTCTTCCTGAAAATAATAAAGTTCATTTATTTATGATGGCATCCTTTGTTTTCAAATTTTCTGAAACAACAGACAAATTTTCTGGATGGACACTTCAATGTAACAGCCAGTTCTCTGTAGTAATAAGAGACTTAGCAAATTTTAAACACTAATCAGTAAACTGATCTGACTATTGCAGTATGGTCTTACTTTTTCATTTCTTCATGTTCTTCTCCACAGAAAATTAAGTAAAATTTGAAAATCATAACATAGAATAGCATGCCTCAAGTAGTCAGAATATTCTAAAATATACAATTTGTGTGGAACTTGATTGAAACATGAGTCTAGGTTTGAGCTATTTCTTGCTCTAGGTTATAGGCAATCACCTAATTAGAAAATGGCTAAAAAATACGAACACGCAAGGTAGAAGGGAAATTGTGTCTCACTCTTAGCTTCCAAACCACCATTCACTCTTAGTGGCCTTACATCAACCTCTCTATATACACACATGCAATCCCACAAAACACTGAGAAACCCAGTTAGTCCAAAATAGTTTTAAAAAAATTTTAAAAACAAAAACCAAGGATAAATCTGTACGTTTAATATTGTAACCTACTTTTACATAAATTGAGAATTCCTTCAAGAAAGGCCATATCCTCCTAAAACCAAGTACGGTAATTAAAGCAGGTGAATTAAATACTAAAAGAATCTTATATTACTGCTTTATTGCAATTTTTTTTTGCTTTAGGTAAATCTTCTGCTGCATATACTTCAGTTGGTTTGTGTCATGAATGTAGAGCATATTCAAAAGAAAATATGAAATGCCAGTGGAAAATTAACATTTCCAGTAAAGCCTTCATTTATTTTCCGTTGAAGTATGAATACCATTACAAAGTGATCTGAGGTAGCCTACTAGCTTTTATTGAATATTACTTGAGACAATTTTTATTGCCTGACATCCTTCAAACATATTCCACAAGCACTGGGTCTTCTTTCTCTAAAAAAAAATTCCTTCCCATTTGTGAATGGAGAAACTGTGTTTCCACATGAAATATTTGAGATATATCTGAGACTTAAAATTTCTTTCAAGCATTCCATACCATAATCATGTTATAAAGTCATTACATATGAACTAGAAGGAATATTTTATATGGTTTTGGAGAAAAAATTATAAAACATCACTTGTTTTTTTTTTCCTCTCTGCTATTAAATCAATCTGCTTTCTGTGCTATTAATTCTATCTGCTTTGTTTTCTAACAGTAAATTTCATGGCTTTTCCATCACTTAACATAGAAAACTGGAACAATCCAAACAGTATCAAAAGAAAAGATAGCACAAGCATTGTAATCGGGTAATTTGGCAGCTACTGTAAAATAAGACAATGGGCAAAAGAGGTGAGACACTATGAATTTGTCAACTCTGTGTACACTCTGAATATAATTAAAGGTTTTTGGAGAAGCACAAAGAAGCAAAGACTGAAAAAGTATTTATAAATGACACATCAGCCACCAGGGTCTCAAGGAATGTATTTAAAATCTCAAATCAGAGTGTTTAATTACAGACTCCTCTTGAACGCAGACACAACTGTCATTGAAGGAAAATGATGTTTACAATCTTAGGAGATTTTCAAAACGTGGGTCATGGCCCATGAAACATGGAATTCATAAGTGCATTCAATTTAAATAATGACAAAAAATGAAAAGAAATCCCAAACTGATGATTGGGATATTTGCAAATACAAACCAAACAAATTATTTTTAAATACTATTTACAAGGTGGTCAAAACTGGAATTTGAGTCATTACCAAAAGAAACTTTTCAACTATTGCTCTGCAACACTGGAGTGTATTACTACTCGGAAGATTGTAGTTCTGGAGGACCCTGCAAATGATTAAAAGTTTAACCATATTGTCTATAAAACCATTAACAAACCCCAAAAACCAACAAAACCACCCCAAAAACCAACAAAACCACCCCAAAAACCATAGCAGAATTATTTAATTAAAAGGACTGCATGTGACTTAAGATAGAAGAATTGTTTCACCAAGTCAGAACAGCTTAAGGAAGCTTCATTCTGCAATCTGTTTGACTTGAAACAGTCACATTTAGCTTATGCCTGAAATCTGAAGTATTACTTTTCAGATAAGAAACCACAGTCCAAACAGTTACACAAACAATTAGCTAAGAAATATGATCTATCAGATTACATAAAAAAAACCAAAAGGGAACTTAATAAACATGAATGAAATCAAATAATGATTTCCTATTTACTTAGTTTTAAACAGTTTACATAACTATGCTCACACCTTTGAAAAGATGACTGCCTTACCAAGAACTGATCATAAGCGTTCTATAATTATCCTCCACAAGCTTGTCTGTAGTTTTAGTTCCAAATGCAACAGACAGACAATACATTACTCATAAGTTAAGTATTGTGATGCTGATTTCAAGCCAAGTGATGCAAATATGTCCAAAAAGTGAGAGACATGTGCTATGCTCCTTTTGAATATTTCCTTGCTACAGACAAAAAGGAAAAGTAAGTAACAAGTAGCAATTTCAGTCAAGAAAGTTATCTCAGTCTGCAATTTACAGATGACTTTCTGGCACTACCATTTCCTCTGAAAACTCAGCTGGCGTGACAATAGGTGTAAAGAGGTCTGTAAAGCTTTCCCCTTGACAGATTTCCCAGTGTTTGAAACAGCCATACAGCCTTTTCCTTATCTGGTATCTTCTAGTCAGGCTAAAACTGCAATAGTGTGAAAATAAAGATAACATTGTAGGGCAAATCACCAGGCTGATCAGCAAGATTACAATCGTTTGCCTTCTATGAACTATCATGCATCTTTTTTCAGCATCCACAGCAGCCCTACCATACTCAGGCTACTTTTACAGAAATTACTGTTCATAGCAAGCTTTAAGTAAAGTTTTAGTTCTATTTAACTCAGACAAAATATTATAAATGTCATCTGGCACCTTACACATTACTCTCTTGAGAGTAAATCAACTCTCATATCTCCTCTATCTACTAATGCCTCAATGGCTAAACAAAGCAGCATAGCACTTAAGAGAATATTATTAATTCAGATCTCCTGAGGGCAACTGCAGCATTTTACTGCTCCAGTTTAATGAGAGGTGAACTTACATACTCAATTATGAATGAAAATAAATTAGAAGAAAACATATTTGGTACAGTAAACAATTTTAATCAAAATTGCCAAGAGTTCTGCAACTCTGATTCATTCTGCATTGAACTACAATTTAGAACATTTTCACCTGATATTTCTGTCCAGGTCTGGGCTCATGGCAGAGTCACACATGAAACTTGTTTGTGAAACACTGTGTTTGACTGGAAACTTTCAAATATGAATTTATCTTCCAACTAGTGCCAAACATGTAGGACTTCACACAAACTCAAGTAACATCGTTCCACAGGAACTGTATCATTCACAAAGGAATGTCCGCGAAGTTTCAACAGTTCTACCAAATTCTTCTAAAGAATTAGTGGAACTAATGACACAAGAGTAGAAAAAACAAAGCCTATCTGTGCTTCAAGATTAGATATTAAGTGGTCAAAATCTGTCCCTGGGATTCCTAGGTTACAGATGTAAAAGATAACCACCCTAGGAAGCAGCATGATGCATTACTATCATCTGGATAACCTCAAGTTGAAATATCCAACTGCAGAACAATGTGCTGTAAGACCAAAAAAATTAGAAAGTATAAATTCTCCTTGCTGTGGCCTTAGTTTGTTTATAGGTCAGACTAATTAATGCATTTTCTAGGATTAGAAAATAAGCTATTAGTGGTATACGAAAAAGTACTTCTAAGCAGCTACCAGCAGTCAGTTAATATTTAAACATTAAAAGGAATTAAGAACATATAATCATTAAATGGTATAATTGGTCCAGTCTTATTAAATCACTACTTAAAAAGTCTATTTGTTTCTACCTGCTGTGGAAGCCATTAAGGCAAAACCAAGCTGTCCTGTAAGTCATATAGGTACATTATAGACAAGATGGTTTCAAATACAGATACAAAAGCTTAACTTAAATGAAGCAACACCATTGGATTACTGGACTTGAAGAAACACTATTGTCAAAAGTACCAGCCAGAGATGAGCTGGTAATGGCCCCTATTGCCAACAGAAGTAAATATGAACACTTAATGTACTTATACTTTTCAGAAGATAAAGCAGTTGGGTAATGCTGTTCACCACAAATATGGTTATCAGCTTGCACAAAATTTGTTCTCTGAACCTAAAGAAAAAACAAATTTATTTTTTTTTAACCAAGCACCAGTTAATTCCTCAGAGCTGGAAAGTTGTGCTGGTAACTTCATATGAAGTTTTCGTTTCATTTTCTGTACTCCTATGAGAATTTTGTATATACAATGCTTCCAACATCTTAGTGTAATGAATGAAATACTCTAAAGGGCAGAACACTCCAGTTCAAACAAAGAAGCATGAATGAAATTCAAAGCCAGACAAGTCCAAAGGATTCCCTAATAGCAATTAAAATATAAATATACATTATATACTATCTCTATATACACATACCATATAGAGATACTCTGTCTTATATTGTATAGTGCCACATATGTTTT
The DNA here is from genome assembly GCA_013397375.1 of Toxostoma redivivum. Lineage (NCBI taxonomy): Eukaryota > Metazoa > Chordata > Aves > Passeriformes > Mimidae > Toxostoma > Toxostoma redivivum. Next base: position 775,686 of record VXBI01012889.1, read on the forward strand.
ACCCCTATAGAATCTGTTCCCACAAAAGACTTAAAATTAGTACACTTGTGCAGATGGTAGCCTTATTAATCATAATCATGGCCAAAACTACATTAATTTCTTGGAGGAGTATCCTCTTGTAAAGGGCTCAGAGATGACAACAACTGGACACTATGAAAATGCCTTTCTGCAATGTAAGTCTTCTATATGAGTGTACAATGTTCTTACTGCCAAAAGAGGCAGGCAAATATATTGAAATATAAGCCCAAGACTTTATTTATTTCAAAAGGTCAACTGAGTAAGATAAACATCATTAATGAAAATGCAGATATCTGTAGCAAGAAAGAGCCACAGATCACATCAAGCATTTGAAAGGTCTGTTTTCACATCATCTGAACATTCTGGGAATTCAGAAAGTAGTTTAAAGCTGATGGAAGTCATTAACACACTGATCTACCTTGAAGCAATATTTACAATGTGCACAGAATTGCGATTTGACACAATAGGGTACTAGAACACACAATACAGCAACATGATATAATAATGTAACTACTTTCTAAAGCAAACTGATTATAATTACAATAAGAGCCCACATTTTCTCAAGGCACTTAACCTGATCAAATCAAGAGCAGTTTCAGACTGTCCCTCTTGTGCTTTAGGAGTTGTGTCTGACTGCCAAATTTCAAAGTTGAAATCAGCCTACAGTGCTAATATTATGCGTCTCCAGTGTCTGTCAGAACTCTAGCAGTCCTCTCAGTAATTCTAAATAATCCATGAAAAGCACATAAAAGAGATTGGAAAAAAATTCTATCATCAGGAAACTCAAAATTCTCTTCAAGGACCATCACCTGACACTGAAGTACTGCAAGGATGTATAAATTGTAAAAGGACAGAAAACCACACCATTATTCATTAGCCATGAGTGAAAAGAAAACAGCCTAAAAGTGGCCTCTTTGAAGAGCCTGAAAAGGGCCAGAATAAATAGTCCTACACGGCTATAAACCTTTGCCATCAGTAATCTGCAATTATAGAGCTCCTCTGATCACAAGAGACTTGCAACAGCAGTTGAAACAGTATTTCTAAACATTACTAAGTAGTCTGCAAATACAAAAGTATGAATTGTCAGAACTCTCAAAGCCTCAGAACGCTGCAACAAACAGCTTCAAAGGAAGCAAGTTCTTCTAGAAATTTGGCTAAGGTAGTAAAAAAAAATAAGCAAGATCCTTGTACTTGATTGCAAAGAAAGGGAATTAATCACAAGTTTTCAATGCCTTTAAGACTTCTGTACACAAAATAAATTTTCACTGGACAGCATTTTTAAGTAAATAATTTAATCAGTGAGGCTTCCCAGTACTGTCAGAATCGTTTAGAGTTGTTTTTGAGGTTTTATTTAAATATTTGACACCTTGTTCAGAAGATCAGTTGCACAACTAAACCAATTACCCCTCTATGGGAAATCATAGCATGTAACCAATCTAACCTAGTTTTTAGAAATTCAAAGTATACAAAGATTTATTTACACGGCAACTCCATTTTAACATACATCTGCCAAAACGCTGTCACACACAGATCCTAAGATCTTAAACAAAAGCAAATGTACTTTTGGCAAATGTAACTGACGTTGGGTGATGGGGGGGTTGGCAAATAAAACAAAATCCATTACACAAAATGAAAACCCCAACCCCCACACTTCCATTACCTAAAGACAAAGTCTTCAAGGATTCTTGAGAGCTTTGTTCTGGCTTATAGCTTTGAATTCAAAATCTGAGAAGGAATTGATTGCCTATTACTGCAGCTTCTCATTTGAGGTGTATATCCATGAAAGAACAACCTAACACACCCTGCCTGCTTTCCATGCTGTTTCTTGGGAAGCACACTCAGGTGCTGGAATACAAGTAGTTTATATCTGTGTGTAAGCCTCCTTCTCAAACTAGATGGAAACAAAAAGAATGCTGATGAACACATGAAGTAATCTACTTCTTTTTATTAAATGAGAATTTTTTTCCAGCAATACCGCCTATTAATTCTTATAAAGAGCCAACTTCAACAAGTTGACCAGAGTAACCACGTGTAATTCTACCTATAATCAATTTCAACAGTGAACTCTGTCATTTCAGTCAGAAATAAATCTCGAAGTGAAAAATGACATCCAAGTGGAAAACCTTCTCCTGTTTTTGTACAGAGTACACTGAAAAGCAAATTTTACCAGCTGCCTTTCTTAGACACCTTCCTCAACTACTACTGCTAATACAAACATGCCTACAGATGAAGTGAGGTTTGAGGATGGGAGAAGTGCACGTGGAGGAAAACACATTTAGTATTATATATAAGGCATATAGTCAGAAAATGGGAATCGAAACTTCACTTTGAAGCTCAAATTAAAACTTCAATACTCTGCAAGTGCTGTTAGAGATGTTTTTGTGGTGAGCAGGCTTTAATGATAGAGCAACTTCAGACACATTCATAGCCATTTAAAAAAAAAACCCAAAACTCTAATCTTCAAAAATTACATGAGAACCACCATCTAGACTGTGTCTTACACCAGCATCTAAATAAACTAGATGTTCTTAATATAGAACATTGACACAAATTCCTTGGGTGAAATGACCCACCTAATATTCTGAACTTACTGTAGCACTTCTGCTCAAATTTACAAACAGGTGATACCACCACAGTACAATAGAGCCTAAAATAATTTATACCAAAAATAGCACAAGTTTCGTGAGTACCCAGATTTCATAAACTCTCAAATGCAGTACTCTAAATATAAATGTTTCTTGACCGAATTAGCTCTCAGGACACTGTAAATGCCATCCTCTCGTGCTATTTTTCTTAGTCTCCAGAAACTGCTCCAGATCTTCAATTCATGCCAGTTCCCAATTCTCTCATGCTTTTCCATCAGGATGATTTTTCCACGCTATCCGTAAACTAAACATGGAGCATTAACACCCTTTTAGAAAGAACCAACGAGTTGAAGATTTGCCTGAAAGCTAAAGTCTTGTCAAACACTCACAGGGTTGTATCTATGTCATTGTAGTCTACTTGGCTTGATAAATTCTAGATAAGCATCCTTAGAAACCCTACTTGTACCAGCGAACTTAAAGGTTTAAAGAGCAAACAACTAAGAGAAGTTAGGAGATCCAACACTGAATTCTGCCACACAGGGAAAGCCAAGCGAAAATAACTATTTAATTCAACTCCACATGGAACAAGATGGGAGAATGCCCATTAAAGTGAAAACAGCCCGGCTCTGTACACTACACGTGAAGCACAGAAGTCAGTTTTAATGTTCATGGGGTTCCTAACGTACAGGGGGGGAAAAAAAAAAAGTATCAACCCTAGATCTAAGTAAATGCAGTCTTTGTAAGGTTAGAAGCCATACTGTACACGAGTCCCAAAAAACCCCAAAACACAGAGAAGTGAGCAATCCAGCAGTGGGCAGGGTGGAGCAGAAGGCGGGACAATGACCTAATAGGTCTTTTCTATCTTTAGTTTCACGAGGCTCCTTGGCCAAGAGGCGCCGGGATCCCCGCTCTGCCTCCGGCCGCGTCCCCCCGCAGCGCTCAGCGCCCCAGCCAAGTTCTCCCGAACTGAGCGCTGCCAGCAGGAATCCCGAGGTGAGGGAGCCGGCAGACAGGGAGCCCGAGGCAGCGCTGGGGGCAGAAGCAACGCTCCGAATCATTTCTCAGCTATGAGCAACACAAGCGATCCGCGCTGCCCGCCCTTACCTTGAACACTTTACCGAAAGCACCATCGCCCAGCTCCCCTATGATTTCCCAGAACTCCTCAGGGTTCAAATCCCTCTTGACGTGCTCGTATTGTTTCTTCTTCTTCTCGCCGCCCAGCTTGAAGATCTTACGAAAGTTGAAGAAGGACATTTTGGCTGCAGCCGAGGGATGGGGCGGGCGGAGGTGTCCCCTGTGCCCGCCGGGACCACCTGGCGCGGGCGGCGATGCCGGGCGCGATTCCCACGCGGAGACCAAAGTCTTGGCGTCGCCCGGGAAGCGCCGTCACGGCCGGGCGCTGCGGGCAGACAACACCCCGCGATGCCCCGTACGGGGCCGGGCTCAGCGCTGCTCTCCCCGACGGGCTGGGCGGTCCCTACTCGGTCCGGCCGGTCACCATCGCGGCAGCAACAAGTGCCGGGCTCCCTTCTCGGGACGGGCGGAGGAGGGGTCACGGCTCCGCTGGGAGGGGGCACCCGATGCGCTCCGGGCAGCGGGAAGCGGTCACGTCCCGCCTCACAGGACGGGGCGGATGCAGGGAGGGGCGAAGGCTGCCCCGCTCCAGGCTCCCGGCCGGTGTTCTCGCGGAGCGGAGCCCCGGGGTGGCACAGCGGCGGAAAACGGCGCTTCGCTGCCGGCCTCTCTCCTACTCGCTCGCACCCTCGCCGTCTCGCGGAGCGGGGCCCGGGCGGCTCCGCTTCCTGCGGGGCGGCACCGGCGGCACCTCCGCCCTCGCTCCCGCCCGTCGCCGGCGCGTGCGCCCCGCGCTCCCGCCCCCCTTCCCGCGCTGCCGGAACCGCCTCGCGCCCCTCCCGCCGNAGAGCAGTATGGCAACCCTGGCGTGAGGATGGTGCTCATCCCTCCCTCCGTCCTGTTTCCCTGTAATCTGCTGTGTGCCGTTACAGGAAGGGCGTGTGGCAGAGGGATCCCTTATCCTCTGGTCCCAAAGGACAGCCTGCGCCTGTCTCCCTGCCCCTCCGCTGTCCCGTGCAGGAGGGGTGTCCCCAGCCCTGTGGCAGAGGGTGATGTTCCCTGGGTGGGGGACAGGACAGCTTCCTCTCCGTGCTGGCGGGGTGCCTTGAGTCCCCAGTGCCGCCGCGGGAGCCGAAGGGCCATGAGGGGCTCCCGCTGTGTGTCAGGAGCGCTGTGTGGGCAGTTGAGGCTTGGGCTTGGACGTGGAGCTGTGAGGAAAGTGTTGATAGCAAAAGACGGCATTGGAAGACTTTTGTTTGCGGTCCGGTGCTGTCTCTAGACCTGCTACTGGTTTATCTTCTGTCATAGCAGGGCGTGATATTCTTGTGCAGCCCGTTTGGTATCTTCGGTATCTTATTTAATCACTGGGACAGGCCTGAATTTCATTATCTCACAACCTTCTCTTCCCACAAATGATTCCTTCCTCACCCTGAAGTATAATTGTATTTTAATAGTTGTGTTGTGTACATGCCACCAAATGCGGGGCGTTTCCTCACTTGAAAGCAAGAGGCGTTTCCGTTGCCTGGATTAGGGGCAATTAGCAGACATGGGGACAGAGTTGGGGCTGTGACAGGCAGGAGCTCGATCCGGCAGGGCTGAGGCCATGCTGAGACCTCAGAGACATCTGACAGTGAGACAAACACCCAGGGAAAATCGTGTAATGCCGTATCCTCGTATGAACCTGAGTGCCTGCAATTGCCATTAATTTAAGCTGCATTATGAGCTTCTAAAGATCAAGCCTCTGGTGTGCATCATTCCCCAGACCATTTTATTGGCGTGACAGTAGTTTGCTATATAAGGAGGGTAGTCCGTGTGCAAATTCAGTAATAATAATAATGAGGCATTGAGCTGCCCCTGACACAAAGCGTTTATGAATCAAACAACAGTGTTCTGTCATGAGTCAATTTCTTTAAACTGTATAAAATCAGTTTCATGGCTAGTCCCACCCTATGAATAGAGAGCCTTTCAAGTACTCTTGCTGAATTGATTTGTTGTCATAATCAGCGTTTATTTTTCAAAAATTATATGGGCTCTGTGGGTCCCTTGTACTGCCAGCTTGGCCGCAAAAGGTAAAACTGTTAAGGAAGGTGTTAAAACCAAGACTGTTTATGTGTGTGAGGGCAAAAGCAAGAAACAACTACAGTCCAAAGGAACTGTTTCATCTTCTGTGATTTGGCTGGATGGCTCCACCTATTAATTTCATATGCAAGTTTCATTCAGATAGTTCGAATTAAATGCAATAATAAAGAGAGTATTACCAGCAGCAATTTAGCTTCTCATAATGTTTGAAGTTCAATATATTTTTCCTCTCTATAATTTTTCTTTTGCCCCTTCAGGTGGGATGGTAGCGTTGATTTGGATATTAAAATACAATGATGGCTTAAATAATAATTTTCGTTAGTATTTGTAATTTAATATTTTGATTCTAAATTGCTTTCTGTTGGATAAAAAGTGCTTTGGGACTAATTTCTGTGGTTTTGTTTAAACTGACTGGTTGATCGAGGATGGGGGGAAAAAAGGGAATCCAAAGCCATAGCATGAATTCCTTGTATTTAGGCAGGATTATCTTTTCTTTAGTCTCAGGGTTAATGGCAATGGAGTGAGAGTGGGGGGTGCTTATGTGTGAATGTTAAAGTTTGTAATAACTGGAAAGAAATGCAAAATGAAAAGAAAATTTTGCAAGTTATATGTGAACGAGTGAAGTTGAGCTGGCAGTTCTGGTCTGGGATAGCAGGGCCTGGTTGTGCCTCAGCTGTGTTAATAAACATTGGGCTGTGCACAGTTCACACACAGCAGCTCTGTCCTGTGTCAGTTTGTGTGTGACAAAAGAGGCTCGCTCAGAGCAGAACCTTTGTGCCGTCCTACCAATGACTGAATGTTAGCAGGTACTGCATGTGTGTTGCTTTAGACTTGTATAAACAATCTTCCTGTTCCAGGGAGCTTTTAATTCATATAAGATTGAAAATATAAGATGAAAGTCTGGCACAAGAAAGAAATACTTAATCTAGTGATAAGGCTTTGCTTTTAACTTTTTCTTTCTTACTCTTGAACAAGTAACTCAAGATAAAACCAGGATATATGAAAAGGAAAACTGTGACTCCATCTCATTTTTTTCCTTGTTCTTTCACTCTGGAGTTACAGCTTGCCACTCAATCCTAAAAATAAACTCCATAAGGTGAAGGTTAAGTGCTAGTTGCAAATCCTTCCCAATTTGCTGTGACTTCCTGGTTTGGAAGAGGCTGTATGAAGCCTGGGTTTTGTGTGTGAGGTTCTTTTGTTCTGATAGCAGGAGTTTTTAGCAACTGTAAGTGTTTCCAGATGGTGAGGATAAAAAGGTGAAAGTGAATTTTATTAAAATTTCTCCTTTAGGAATTTAAAGCAATGCTTTTTGAAAATTCATTTCTTCCTTTAGATGTTAGAGGAAGATGTTAAAGAACTATCTTGATTGTGCATCAAATATACTGGCTTAAAATAGCTGTAAACTCTTTATGACAATCTTTTTCATCTCTTTGTGAATTAGAAGTCCGCTTTATGCTTTATGCTTAATAGCACCATCCTTTCTCATTGACTCAAATACTTATTTGCCACTGTTCCTAACTCCCTCTTTAAATTCTGTTTCTTTTAAACTGCTCCAATTTCTCTTAATTGAAAGTAAACATAAATTTAATTTGAAATGTGTTCTTCATAGCATATATTGCTCTTTCACTGCAGTCCTACAGTCTGTCTTCATTTCTTTCAAAATATTTAATAGTATATTTTTATATTGTCTTGACTTTCTGTCCACCCACGCTTTCACTGATCTCCAAAATTATTCTTGGTGATTGAGCTCATTGAAGTGCTGTAAGGTCACAGGTGGCCTGTTTGTGGTTAAAGCTGAAGTGTAATTCTTGTTTCATCCATCTTAATCTGTCTGTCACCTTTGGCACTCAGCACTCCTTTCAGTCCTTTCTGTTTTCTTTAATCGAGGTATTCTGTTTGTATTGATATTTTCCAGTTATGTGGTGGCATTTTTTCATAGGTTCTGCCATTTCTCTGATCTGTTCCCAAAGTTAAAGCTTTGTGCTGCATTGGGCTCATTTCAATTCTAACCAACGTAGCTTCTAGATCACTCTAGTTAACCCAGTGCAGGGCAGTGAATGATCACAGTCCTGGTCCTGTGGCCACACTTTCTGATAAAGGCCAGGATGCCACTGGCCTTCTTGGCCACCTGGGCAGCTCCTGGCTCAAGATCAGGTGCTATTGACCAGTGCCCCTGGGTTCTTTTCCTCTGGGCCACTTTCCAGCCACTCTGTCCCAGCCTGCAGCCCTGCATGAGGCTGTTGTGACCCAGGTGCAGGACCTGGCACTTCCCCTCATTAAGCCTCACACCACTGGCGTCAGCTCATTGATCCAACCTGCCCAGATCCCTCTGCAGAGCCTCCCTGGCCTCCAGCAGGTCAGCACTCCTACCCAGCTGTGAACTTACTCATCCAGATCATTGACACAGATATTAAACAGGACTGTTCCCAGCTCTAGTCCCTGGGGACAGCCCCCTGTGGCACCACTCACCACCACACTGTGGCCCAGCCATCCAGGCAGTTTTGTAGCCAGTGAAGAGAGTCCCTGTGCAGGCCATGGGCTGCCAGCCTTTCCAGGAGAATGCTGTGCAAGACAGTGTTGAAGGCTTTCCTGAAGTCCAGGTGGACGACATCCACAGCTTTTCCCTTGTCCATTGGGTGGATCATCTGGTCATAAAAGGAAGTCAGGTTGGTCAGGCAGGACCTGCCTTCCCGTAAGCAGTGCTGGCTGGGCTTGATCCCTTGGTTATTCTGTATGTGCTACATACTACATATACAGCACTCCCAAAGCCTTTCTAATAAATGTACCATTGATAGAGCTGTGTCTTAGAAACTTCTCTTTCTGTTATGCAGAACAAAAAAGAGATTTTTTTGTACTCAGTATTTTATGAGCCTTTATGATATGAGTAACAGGAATAGTCCAGTCATATAAAAAGGAAAAAATTATAATACCAGAGGTTGAACACTCAAGAGCTTGCCCATATCTCATTAGCCAGAATCAATACTCAGGCTCCTATCAACAAGCTGGGTATACTAGTAATTATTACATGGTTTGGGTTTTTTTAATACCTTACTGCAGGACTAGTTAATCTAAGAATTGCCATAGAAACATGTGGCATTTGGAAGCTACAACATATAAGGATATTTCTCAATTGCAGTAAAAAACAATTGAGTGTTAAAATGTTTAGGAATAGGATTGATCTAATTTTTGCTTCAGAAAAGTCTGTGTGTTTAATCTAAATCTACCATATTTTTTCAGCAGTCAGTGGGGAAATGTGTCTTCATAGGGCAATTCACCTTCCCCGTTTTAGATACTTATCACAGTATTTGACTGGGTGAGATGAGTTTTCCTGGTAACATAATGGGAGTTCTTCCTACCTATGGAGATGCCACTGCCTGCAGAGCTCTTGGAGTGCATTTCTCTTGATGTCAGCAACACTTCTGGGAATGATGACAGAGCAAACATAAAAATTGCCAAATTACTTGAATGTTTCCAAGTAAACCTGTGATGTTTTATTGAATAGACTTTATCTGAAATTAAATGGCAGAAGAAAAAGCAATAATATAAATATCAGAATTTGAATAAGGATCAGATATTTTAACAAATAATACAAGAATATTTCTTGGAAACGTGGCATGTCAAAAGCATTCAAGTTTTGACATGTTGACTTTATTGAAGCTATAGCCAATTTTTTTTTTTCTTATTGCTTCCAGCTGATCTGCAAGAAAACCCTCTTCAAGAGTTATTCAGAAATAGTCATGTATCTTCGTAGGGGAGTGAGAAGCAAACCTTACATTTAATGGAAAGCATCACGAACTTGAAACTTACATAGCTGATTCTCTTTGATTAACTGACTAATGCAATTAAGAACTTCAGATCCTCATGATAAAGCTTTTCAAGAAGGCTGCACACTTTTTGGTCTTTTTATGTGGCTTTTCAGTTAATATCAAAATACTGAGCTGCACTGGTGGATAGTTGTGTGTTTTATATATGGTAGTTAATCTAGTAAAAGTTTTCCCCATATTGTGATGTCTGTAACAATCTTTCACAGAACCACACAGGACTAAGTCCATTAGAATACTCTTTTTTTAATAATAGTGTCCTTTAAAATACTACTACTCTTAGCTTTAATGCTGTATTCCTTCTAACTGCTTTAATAATTTGAGGTTATATTTCACTTGAAACAAGATTTATTTGATCAAAACTGTACATGAACACAAAGCAAATTATTTAAAACTTGTGAAGCCCCCTCCATCTCATGGATTTTAGAAGCATTATTTAAGTCACATGAAAGCATGTCTTGCAAATGCTGCACCATGTTTGCCTTTCCTCCAGATGGTAATTAGACCTTTTCCTCCTGCGTAGCAGTCACGAGCTGATTTGCTCTTTTTGTTTGTGGCTTTCAAATTTGCATTAATTCACATAGTAGTTGGGATTAGAAATTTATTAAGGGATAAAGATAGCTTTGCATCTCAGTCAATACTGGCACAAAAAATGTCTGAACAAAAAGCCCACATGTATTGCTGCTTTTCTTTCTGTAAATCCTGATTTTCTTTCACTTTCCCAGGAGCCTTTTTATTCCAGAATGGACTTTGTGTTCTCTTGTGATCCTGATCAGCTCTGGAATCTTGGGACCAAATAACTTGTTCTCTAATATGAAAATTAATTATTTTTTAATCTATGGGTTTTTTTTTTCTTAGTGGCTGGCTGGACAGCCATTAGACCCAATCCTGCTTATGTAGTGAGCATAACCAGGAAGTTTATTATGCCTTCTACAATTACTATTAAAAATATACCATTCTGACAAAAAGGGAACATTTCCTACACACCACAATAAACGAAGATTTGACAAAAAGATGACACTAAAGACTATTGATTTTAGTAATATGCCAAAAAGAGACAATGCAGTGGGATAATATTGCAGATACGTCTATTAGCAAAAAGGGTAAATAACATAGAGTGTGAGATACCAACTGTTTATTAACGTAAAGCTAGACTTTAAAATATGAAATTATTTTATTGAAAAAAAGCCAGCAAAGTTTTTCATTGCATAGTGTTATTTTTTGTATTACAACCATGTTTTTAATAATTTCTGTGTGCGATGTTCTTCACTTTTACCTAGAAAATTAGGTAAAAAAATAGTTGACTACATTGTAAAGTAGAATTTGGTTTTCTGTAGGATCTCATCTTGGTACAGCAGCAATGAGTGGAGCTGCAATAATATGTCAATTGTTAAGACAAACAGCAGCTATTGTGTGTCAACAATAGTCTGTGCAAACTTTGGGCACTAGCACTTGCTTATGACAGAACAGAGTATTGTGATGTGATGCACTTTTTCTCCCAAGTGCCCTGAAACATTTATTTTTTTGGCAGGAGGGATCTTTAATTGCTAATCCTCAAAATTATGTTTTATAGTACACCGTGCAATATTTATGGATTAAACCAAAAAAGCCCATTACATTACATAGACTGAATTGTATCAGAAAATGAAATGACCTACATGAAAAATAATTCCTGTGGCTTCTGACTGAGCACTAATGTATCTTTCTGGATGGAGTATACAAGAGTGACTTCCTTTCAGAGCATGAGGTAGGAAATGGCATTTATTCAAATTCAAATGCAATTAAGAAGACACTTAAATTAGTTTATAAAAGGCTGTTGGTTTCTTTACGTACCAAGAAGTCGGAAATAATAATGAGTTTATCATGTTAACTGTGACAGTGATTCATGGAAGAAGCTACAGCCACAGGGAGGTATTTTCTTTCAAGAATCTAAATAATGTCCTGTCCATTTAGTGCCTTTCAATGGGATTTGGAACAAGTTTTTAAAGATGGGCAAAAATCATTACTAACAAACAAGCCTACCTGCCTTTTCTCTACAGGGAGGGGAGTTACTGAAGATACTCATTTTGCAGGACAGGTATTGCTGAACAGTTTGGGGTTGTTCTGTATCAGTCCTATGCCAGCTCTCAGTGATGAGATTTGGACAGACCACAGTTGGAGCATCAGTAAATTATTTATTATTTCAGAACACCCTCAAAGAATTACAAAAATTGCTTAAACCAAAGGTTAATAAAGGACAATCTCTGGATTTTTAGCAGGTTCTAATAGTTTAGCAGCTGAAGATAAATGATTATGAGCCAGGTTTCCTTTGCTGAGAAGAACCTACTCTTCACAGAATACAGTGTAAATTCACAGATTATTCACAGAATGTGGTGTAAAGGGCTATGCAGTACAATTTGTCTTGAGCTGAGAAATATCTGTACAACTTTGGTGTTTCTAAAACTTTTCTGTTTAAAACCCAGTTCAGAGCAACAACCTGGGTATGACTAAGAAATCCTGTGCTTGATTTCATGTGCAAAATCCCTGGTCCTCAGAAAGAAGGCTCAGTTGCAGAAGAAGCTCAGAGATTAGCAGGCTGGGAATTGTACCATTTTTGATACAAAACACCCACCCTTTTGATCCTTTTCCTAGATGATGGCTCAGAGGACCTGTGTGATGAGCATTAGAAAAGCGTAACAAAAGCTTTGTTCTTATGTTCAAAGTTACTACTTTGTTCTTCGAATTTCCCCCAGTAAAGCAGATAATACTGTAATAATATATAGGCTCAATGCTTCCCCCACACACATCTTACATTCTGCAAAGATCTAACTTTTGGGATGGTTAAACATTTCTCTACAAGAAGGACCTTCAGACATGAAGTGCTATGAGGCTTTATTTGAAGGTGAAAAAAAATAAATTCTGGAATAACATAGAAAAACCAAACAACAAATGTCGCTGGACTAGAATCAAAGATAACTGCCAAACTAACTTTATTAATCTTTCAAAGAGTAACAATTAGGTCTCAATCTTCCAAAAGCACTCCAAATGAGAAATCTCAGCCATTAGGTATTCTCACAAAGTTTATGATGGTCCTAGATAGATCTGAGATTTCAAAATTATTCTAAATTGAGTTACTTTGTATGTATTAGCAACAGGACTATTTGACACTGTGTTCTATGAAGTCTTGCAGTGTTCTGATACAGTTAAGGCATTTACTTCTACAGCAAAATAAAATGCAGATTGATTTCAGAACATTAAGTGAGTCTATCATAATCTAAAGCATTGGTATGTGTCAGGAATATTTTAAAAACTTCAAATCACAACTCTGTGCCTAGACCAAATTGTAGGTTAATTATTTTGAAGTCTCAGGTTGTAATGGAGTGCTCCGTAGTGCTATGAATGTTCATATAAATTCTAGGGGCTGTCCTAATTTAGACCAGATGCATATACCAGTTTAAAGGGGAGGGAGGGAAATGGACAGGAATGCTTGCCTCTAGAAATTGAGTCAAACTTGTGGAGAGGCACAGTAGTCTCAGAAAGCTATTAACCTATGCTTGTCACTTCTGTGCACATCTCTGAAATTTGAAAATGTTCATTCAGGAAGTGACAGTAAATTTATGTTATACTGCTAAAACAGAGTAGGAAAGCTAACTGTGTTGCCCTAAGCCAGGGTGAATTGGGTTTTATTCTCTTTTCTCTGTTAGTTAATTCCTTTGTCTTGTGTCAGTAAATTACAGAATCACAGAATGAATAAGGTTGGAAGGGTCCAACCTCTTGCTCCAGCAGGGACCCCTAGGCCACATTATTGCAGATTCTGTCCAGATGGTTCTGGAATGTTTCCAGTGAGAGAGACTCCACAGCCTCTCTGGGCAATCTGTTCCAGTGCATGTTCACCCACACAGCACAGAAGTTCTTCCTCATGTTCAGGTGGAACTTCTGCCCATTGCCTCTTGTCCTATTGCCCAACATCACCGAGAAGAGCCTGGTCCAAAATCTTGACACCCTCCCTTCAGAAACTTACAGGCATTGACAGGGTCCACTTTTAGGTGTCTCTTCTCCAGGCTGTCCAGGCCCAGCTCTCTCAGCCTTTCCTCATTTGAGAGATGCTCCAGTCCCTTAATCATCTGCTGGACCCACTCCAGGAGCTCCATGTCTCTCCTGTACTGAGGAGCCCGGATCTGGACACAGCAGCCCAGCTGTGGCTTCACCAGGCTGAGTGGAGGGGCAGCATCACCTCCTGATCATAAGTATCTGTCAAAAAAATTTCCTTTTCCAACAGCCTGTTTGGAATCTTCTTGCTCTCAAAGCTTTCATACTGCTGTTCCTCCAAACAAGAAACTATTTGTAAGAGGTAATTTATTTTTACTTTTGTTTTTAATTTGCACTAATAACTGAGAATTTTCTCTCCCAGTGAAAAAATGTCTTTTCTGCAGCTCAGTTCATTCTGGCAGCACTGTGAGTGATTAAGAGCTTTCAGAGAGAGTTAATCATCCTCATAGGCTTCCTCCTGCCCTTGCTTGAGACGGGTTAGGGAATTACTTGGAGAAGGCACTTCAGTGTGATTATCCAATAGCTTTAAAATATACATAGGAAGTGGAGCTGAGTATCAGTAGTGAGTGCCTACTACCTTATTTCTGGTAAGCTTACAGGGGGCCATGAGAAATACACATCCAGAGCTAGTTTACTGGTCTGCTGAGTGGTTGGCTGATTTCTTGATCCTTAGGAAATTGTATCTGTTGCATGGGACAATGATCAGAAAGAGCTACTTCTACTGTTTATTTTGTTACACACTTCCCTGTTAGTTTTTCAGAATCACGCTTTTGGAAAATTGAATGCCAAAACCTTGTTACAAGGTTTAGCTTGCATATAAAACAAGTTTCAATGCCAAAAGGAGGCAATCTAGGACAGTAAGCTTTGTTTCCCTTTCTTCCAAGACTGTGGATGTTGGAGGAGCCAGTTTATTTGGTCTCCTGCAGCCACATGCACCTGTCCAGAAGGTTTCCTGGGCAGTGCTGTGGAAAGGTAAAATCAGAGGGAGGGAAACAAGTTACAAGTTATGACACTGGAAGACTGTAACTCAACAGCCATGTCAGTTTATTGATAAAACAAGGCTTTTATGCCCCTACCTATATCCTGCCTTATGGGCATTGCAGGCAATGCCTTTCTGGGTTGTTGGTAGATTCCCCACTGGCTAACAGTTGCAGTGATGGGCCTCTTGTCTTGCTCTTCATTCACCAGTGAAGTGTACTGTAATAGAAACTAGTGTAATTAAAAGTCATATGATGTTTAAAATTTAAGGAGTATCTCTAAGAAAAGAATCTATAATTCTTTCTTTTAGTAAATTGTTATCTGAGCAGCTTAGACAAATGTTAAATCCTTGTACAAATAACATTTCAGGAAGTGCTAAACTTCTGGAAGTTCAGAGGAGTTCTAGATTTCTTAATTTTTGTTTTGTTTTGTTTTTTGTCTTTAAATTGGAATTGTACTTACATATAAGAGCTACAAGACATGCAGCATGTAGCATCAAAAGTGACAGGATTTAACACGACAGAAGCAGAAGGTTTCCTGAAAAATTGTGGGTTTGACTGTACCATGCTGGAATTGCCTCTGCTGATCATGAAGAGTTGAATAATAGTCATTTGTCACATAGGGTGTTGACTCAGACACAAATGATTTCAATTTAGATGACAGAGGGTGTTACAAAACCCAGCTGTTGACTCTGCTCCTCTTTCCACAAGTTGCTTTGTCTGTAGCAGGAATGGCTGACCTATGAAGCAGTTTTTGACAGCCACAGTTTCTGGCCTAGTTTATTCAAGTAAACCAGTGGTGACTCTTAAGTTGTTTTAATGCGCTGGGTTGGCAATTCCAACAGTTTAGGAGCTATTTCCAGTGTAAATTGTCAGTGCTAGCAAGGTAGTGGCAGCCTTTGGAGAAGAGTGAAAGCCTGGTAGGATGTTTAAGTTGCCTGTATTAATGCATAAATTCTCTGTTTCTGATTCACAGCTAACTTGAAAAAGAGTTTTTGCAGCAGTGTGCCAGCATTTGCAGAGCAGTTGCAGACAGCCACTGGGCAGACACATTTGCTTGGCTCAAAATGATTAATCTCAAGCTGAGGCAATTTTCTCCAAGAGCTTTGGTTGTTAATCAAATTTGGAGAAAAGACAACAAGAAACATTAAAACAGATACTCTTCTTTGAGGTTTCAATTGCACCGAGATTGGAAGAAGACAGTTTACTTTTTTTTTGGAAAGGTACATAGTGGGCACAAGAATATGTACCAAGAAATTTATTGGCCAGGGCTGATTCTACTGAATAAATCAATAAGGTGTTAAATAGGAAGCTATTGAAACAAGACTACCAGATAGGCTGCTTAGGATGGAAGAAAGAAAATGGGTTTGGGTGGTGGCATGGTTGGGAAGTGTGCCAATTTTCTTTGCTTTCCCTTCTAGGATAATACCTTGCTGAGCTCACAAGATCCCTCTGGGGATTATGGACTTGGTTGACTTCTCAGTAGAGTCAGAATAGCTAACATTGATAGCAGTGGGTGGAAGAGACAGCCCTATCTTAATATATTCCTATAATCTCAAATTGAGGCTTCTTGTTTATTTGTATCTAGATACTAATTATGTAAGCTTTAGATTTTTGCCCTTCAGATAGAGTTATTTTCCCAAGAAGAACTTAATTCTTTTTTTGTTTTTGATTATGCCTTCATAACCTTTTTCTGGAGTTAAAAATAGAATACAGGTATCTTCTATCTAATGAACTTGTGGACTAGATGTTTCTGTTGCCTTTTTTTTCCCTGTAACAGGATTGAATTCTTGCACTACAGCAACCCTGAAGTCATTACACTGCACTTAAAATGCAGAAAGGAATGACCTTTTGCTAGCACTCTGTGTTGTTTATATTGCTAAGCCTGATCACCATCTCCCAGCAAAAGCCAGTTTAATCCTTAAACATTTGTACATATAGTATCTGTTCAGAATTGTCTATTGTTTGCTGTCTGGTTCTCATTGATTATAATGTTGTGCATCTCCACAATACCCCTATTTGCCCCTTGGATCTTGATTGCACAGGGCAGCTCTTATCTTCTTTGCTGATAGCATATCACCAATGGTACCAGTTAAAAGCTGAAAACACTTGTAGCATAATGGAAAGTTCCACTTTTGCCAGGATGACTCATTAATTAACCTCGGGATGGAGAGGCTTCCTGTGCCAGCTTAAGAAAAAGTTACGGGAAGATACTATTATATATAAAAAGATAAATGATTGGAAGAGTTTTGTCAGCCTTGTAGGAATTATGTTTTTTAATACTCTCAATCTGCCTGAAACAAGCTTGGAAACTCACTGAAATAGACACTTTGGAAATAGTTTACATCTTGCTTTGCTTTAGGAGCAGACAGACAACTGCTGAGAAGAATGGACTGGTACTAACAGTGTTGGAGGCAAGCAGTGCATCCAGGATGCATTAAATATCTTTTTTTTCCAACTGACCACAAGCTTTTGGCTTCAGATAGGCCACTGTTCAAATGTAGCTAACAAGTTGGCCACTTGGGAGGGAAGGAAGAAAATAGTCTTGGTTTTGGGTGGTGTCAGGGATAGGAAAGGCTCTTGGGACTGTGAAGAGGCCAGGGAAGATTCTGGCTGCTGTGCAGAATGCCCAAGTGGGCCTGTCAGGCATTGCTGAAAGCGTGTGGGTGGCTGGGGTACGGTTTCACTGTCCCAGCCTGGTGTGGATGGAATGTCTGTAACTCAGACTTCAGCAAATTTGTCCTGTGGACTTCAGGGAATCCTGTGATGCTCTCATAATGCTGGGAGCATGATTTAGTTTTTGTCAAGGAATCTTTCCAGATAAGATAAAGTGTTGTGTGTCTAGCAGGCTTGAACCAAGCAGAGTGGTCTCTACATTAAGACATGTGATGGGTGTAAAGATCTCCAGTAAGGAGCTGTAACAAGGCCTGGGAGTGAGAAGGAAGCTCCAGAATTTGACATTTAACTCCTAGTAGTTTCTGAGATAGAAAGAGCTTTTGCTGCAGAAATCTTCTCCCTTCAGAACAGGGAAGCAGTAAAAAAATGGGGAGAGCTAAAAGTGAGGCTTGGATTTGATTTATTAACATTTGGGCATTTCAGGCTTGACAAGTGGCTATAAAATGCCAAAATACAGATATTTTTAATCTCCAGTGGAGCTGCTTCATTGATTCCCCTCAGATGCACACATGGCAAGGGGTGACTTCTGCTTTTTGGCCCAAGGAGTGTCTGTTTACCCAAAATACGAAAGGTTAGACAGACTTGTTACCTAATTATCTCTTTTTGGCTGGTTATCTCAGTCTGCTGTCTGTCTAGGAGGAAAAACAGGTGCTGACCTGTGACAGGCTTTGTAACCATGTGGAGTAAATTGAGGGGCATGAAGCAGAAAGGAATATAACTGTACTAGATACTGTAAGCAAAAAGAGATGAGGAGACTAATTTTGTTAAGAAAATGAACATGCCAAGTAAAATACAGGTTCAAACCATTTATTTCCTTGAAAAGCTTTATGGTCTAAATTTGACGTAGACTGTAGCAAATATCCAAAGAACCGCCATATGGAGGAATAGCAGCTTGTGTTAAGATCATACACTTAACAGCTTAATTTCTATTGAGCAATGTCTCAATTCAGCAGCAGAAAAAGGGTGCTTCATGGGGAAACTTGAGTGAGAAAGGAATGGTGGGACATTTTTTAGTAGATCTTGCAGGTGCAAAAAGGAAAGGTTAGGAACAGCTGTCTGTAGTGGGGAGCGAGACAAGAATCCAGGTGTAAACAGAAGTATTTCAGTTTGTTACTCAATGGTGAAGTTACTGCTGCAACTTACTAAATAAAATATTTTTATTGTTATCAAACATCTCACCAAAGAAATGTCCAGTCCAAGGAAGGGTGAATAACACTGACCTTTTTTTTTTTTTTTTTACTTAAGTAAAATTAAAAAAAAAGTTGGACAGGAATTGATTTATCAACTGCAGTTCTGTACACAGTATAGAGTAAATGTCAGCAACACTCTGGCTTGTTGTGCTACACCCTTTTTCTTTTCCCTTGCCTCAAGTGAGAGTTTTACCATTAGAACAGAAACCATGCAGAATCCAAGCTGTGTAGTTTCTCAGTGAGGCAAGGTGCTATTGTGATGTTCCTGGTGTGTTGTCTCTACATCAGTAGCTACCAGTGCTTCTCCCAGACTGCAGAGATCACTGGGAGCTGCTTCCTCTCAGGAGACTGGAGCTGCCAAATCTCAGTCCTGTTGCACACTATTCAAAATCAGTCTACTTAGCACCTTTGACTTACAGCTGTGAGGGGTTAACACCCACTGGAAGGTGACCTGGAAAGCCTTACAGGAACAATGTAGCTATCCATACAGGAGAAGCTGATAGAAAGTATTTTCAGCTTCCAAATCTTTATGAGGATTTTCCTGAATTGAGTGCTGCGGTTTTTGACATCAGCACTGTGATCAGCAGAGAATTGGATCTGTAATGGCAGAAGATGGCAGGCATTAAACTGTGAAGTCTGAAAGTGCATAAGGGGAAAGTAACAATGTCGAAGTTAGTGGAGGCTACATGCCCACAATGCTGCTTTTGTTTTAAATAAACTCATCTTCCCTAAACCCCACAATAAAGCACAGGATGAACAATGAGAATAATATATTGTGGGAGGGTGAGAGAATGATGGGGGGAATAAAAGTCATCTGTACAGAATGTAACCACTGAGGATCACACAACCCTGCTCTTTTAAACAAATGTTGATTTTAGCTCTCTGATTATGGATTTGGAGAGAAAAAATCCCTGAAATTCTATATCATTTGAAGTTACTGGGGAAAATGCTGTTGCTGGATTCTTAGTACTTCAAGCAAATCATGGGTATTGATACTTTGAATATTTCATGTGGTGACACATGAAATATTGATAGATAAATACAACATTATATTAGATAAACTCCAGTGTCTCATCCTCAGCTCTGCTATGTTATTGTGTATAAACTCATGAGCTGTTTTTTCATTTGGTTGGGGCATATGTGAACAGCTCTTCCCCTTTGTAGGAAAAAATTTCATGTCCTTCTGTGTTCATAGGCTTTGGATGCAGTCTGAGTCTGAGAAGTATGAGGAAGAGACACCTTCTCTGCACTGGGGGTTGGATCCTGTATTTTCTGCGTTTGCAAGACTCTATATTAGAGATATTAAAGAAATGAGAGAATCTAAACAGGTGCCAGGTATGTATTTATATGTGCTGATTATGATGCACACAGTATTATAATTGACTTATATTGTGCTTTTTGTCAAGGGATTGAAGAATACTTCACAAACATCAGTAGTTTTCCATACTAAGTGGAAAACTACTAAGTTTAAGCTAAGTGATGTTAGTGCCTTTTAATAGTTCCAAGAACAGCAGGTTGTATGTGAAATGTATCTGAAAAATAAAATATATTTGTTAAAATGGCTTTTCTTTCTTTCCAGAACCTCTTTTACATTAAGGTAATGCTGTGTTTCCTCTGTGTGGTGGTTATATTTTTTATATTCTTGTTATATTCTGATGAAGTTAATTCTAAAAAATGCTGGTCTTTCCTGGCCCTATGTATTGTTATCTTTCCACTGTCTCTATATTTCTGGAAAATTTTGACAGCTGATGACATTACTGGATGTGTGATTTTGCTTTTTGCTATAGATATTAACACATTATATAACAGATACAAGTTTTGAGGTTTTGTCTCCTTAATTTCTAGATATGTTATATATATGACATTCTTCATACATTGGAACAACCTTATTGTAAATTCTGGCCTCCATGCTTTACCTTACCCCACAAGTGTCTGCTCTGCAGTCTGTGTCCTGCACTGTCACCCACACGTGAGCTTTGGCTGAAGCAGCACAGCTCTGACCTTGAATTGCTGTTTTCATGACACAGACTTTAAATAGACTGCAGAGTGTCTTCTGCTGTGGAAGGGTTCATTGCTCCCAACTGAAGTTTCAGGATTATCAGGGAGGAACCCAAAGAACTTAGAATTAATGAGGAAAAGCAATAAGCCCTAAGCACAGTGTATGTCTTTAATTTGTTTTTGATGTTTTGGTTGGGGTTTGTTATTTTTATTTTTTTCTGTCCATGGAGACTAAGTACCCCTGTTTGGCACTTTGAATATGCTTTGCCTTGTAGGTTTGGTTATTCTTCTTCAGTTTTCTTTAACAGCAAGGATAGCAGCAGTGCTGGAAATGAAGGACTGGTGGGGTTTTTTGCTCTTGCAGCCATTTTTATATACATGAGGACTTCCCAAACCACAAATACAAGTATATCTATCTATCTATCTACCTATCTATCTTTGTTATTTAACATGGCAAGAGACTTTTGTCTTAAATCCATTGCAGTAATTAGGCTACAGACTGTTGTTGATGTTTGTCCTACAGTAAGTTTTATTTAGAGGCCTTTTTAAATGTCTTCTAGTGGTACTGGTGTAGGAAATGCATCTGGTAAAAACTGTTCTTCATCAGTTAGATATATTTTAATTGTTTTCAAAAAAAATACAACACGATTCAATGCCAGCAGAATTGGATTGTAGTTTGGACTTGAACAGTAGTACATGCAAATCTGAAAATGTATTCAGAATAATTAACCTTATAAACACCAACGAACATTTCATGATAGCAGGAACAGTCCTAGAAAGTACAGTCTTTCTGTTCTTTTACTTAACTGAGTTGGCTTCTGCTTCAGGAACTCTCTCAGTTTTGTTATTACCTCTGTTTTTTTTCTAAGATGATCCTAAGGAGGTGCTATCTGTCATGTCAAGATATCAGCCTTTACAGTTGGTACATTTGAGCTTTTCCTGTGCATCTGGCACTCTGTACATTTAAGCTTGCTTGCAATCCTGTATCATTTTCTAAACCCAACTTCAAATAAAATGAAATTTCCTAGAACCAACATCCTGAATTTTGTTCATTCTCTGGTGCTGTTTGTATACCAATCCAGACATTTTTCAGTGTATCTTATTTGTTGGCAACAAATGACAACACAACAAAAACACTAAAATTAATACCTTTTGGGGAAGGAAGAATGTAGGTGTTTGTTGTCAATGCTTCCTGCTTTTAATGGGTTTTTAAAGACCAGCTGAAGCTAAATATATGGTTGGCTATAAATCAGTCATTAAGTAATGGTAATTAAGAATGAATGAATGCAAAACGAATAGTTGTAACTAGGAAGAATGGAAAGAAACACAGACTGAATGTCAGGAAAAACATCCCTAGAATGACATCTGTTGGACCATGGCACAGCCTTCCCAGGAAGAAGGTGGGATCCCCTTCACTGGGATTGTTTATATCTTGACTGTACTGATTGCCAGGAATTTACTGTACAAAATGGTCTTGTATTGGCCCTGAGGAAATGGACTGAATGACCTAATGAGTTTTTTCTTTCCACTTTTAAGCATTAGGATTTGATGCCACAGTGACTAATCCCTTAAAACAACGGAGAGGGAAGCAGTAAACCTGGCCAATTACTCTGCTGCTATAAATGGTGACAAGAAGGCTGGAAAACCTCCCAGATAAAAACAGCAATTGTGTTGTCTTAGCAGCCTTGCAATGAGAGTGGGTGTCAAACTCAGTTGTAACACATAATCACATCATGGAAATGAGCTTTTCTCAGAGTTATCATGCACCAGTGCTTTGTGACAGCTTATCAACAAGGAAGGGAAGCTACAAATAGCATAAAAGGAGGTAATAATAATTAAAGGAATGGCAAAAAGCACAGTAATGCTGGTACAGACATGACCAGCACTTGCCCTAGAGAGCTCTGTATCTATAGCCCCTTGTAGCACTGCTGTGGCTGTTGAGGTAATGGCATTTTGCTCTGTGTTGATTACTGGAACCTCGCTGATTGTGTTTGTCCACAGCTTAAAATATTTAGTATATATTTATTGCTACCAATATGGACTTAATTTGAACAAATAAACTGGCAGGAGGAGTAATTTACACCTTGAAGTCATCAAGTCCAACCACTTTTAATAGGTTAAATATAATTTGATTCTTCAAATTAATTTGAGTAGTTTCTCTGAGAGTAAGGGTGGAGTTCTATGTGAATTTATGGGGATGGAGAGAACCAGTTTTATTTGGTCTCTGTTATCTTCCAAAACTCAACTTACTAACTGGGAAACAAATATAATAACGTGTTGCTTGTTTGCATAATCAGGAGCTTGGAGTCGCTGCTCCACAGACTTACCCTGAAACTAGCCCAGACCTTTTACAGAGATGTTGTAAGGTTCAGTGAATGACTACATACACTGGGAGCATCTCCACTGGGGGTTTCTGTAGCAGTGTTTATTTGTGCCCTGGTAAATGAGATGAGAGACAAGTGGACAGACCTGCTAAACATTCTCTGTGCCAGACCTGACCAGTGGCTGCATGATTAGTATAGCTAGATCTGAGACAAGAGCTATAGATGCATCTTCAAAACATTGCAGTGGATTTTTTCTGAGCAGAATTTCTACTGATGAGCTGCTTGGCTGATCACCTCTGATTTCTTCTGAAGCTTTTGTGTTTTCTCTCTGTCTTGTGTGAAGAAAGTTAATTCCAGGCTCATTTAAGGCTGCTAGCTATGTAGGACAAGTTATTTTTGGATTTTGGATTTGGGTTTTTTTTTTATACAGAACATTTTTCTGACTCCCTTGCTGCTGTGTTTCCCTTTGTAAGAATAACACTTGCCACGGTGTATGGAGCCAAATGTTCCCTTCTGAGTCCCTCGAGTTATCTAGTTTTCTGAAGACAGTTATTGAACATCCCAGATGGCTTATTTCAGTAAAGCAGCAGTATTTGAAAACTGAAGAAAACACATTCAGTGAAAACTAGCCAGCGCAGGGTATATTTGGGGCTTATTGCCCTATTTTCCTCCTGCTAGTGGACTGTGAAGCCTCAGTGTATGATGTTTACATTAGTGTTTGTTAACAACATTTGTCACTCTCATGAAAGGGATTACAGAGTGAGGCAACCTCAGTGCTGTCAGAGTCCACTGGGCTGTGATTTCTCACTATTTCCTGGGCATGTTTCTAAGTGTTATTTAAGTTATCTTTATAGATGCACAAAAACAGCTTTGAAGGGATGTTTTTAGAATGTGTGTTTTCAGAAACTGAAGTTCAGGATGCAGTCCACAATGACTGCAGTAGTGTACTCTGCTGTCTGAGAGGGCTGTTGCTCTCCCCCTGCCCCCATGGCTCCTGTTCTTCTAGAAATGAAAGACAGAATTATGTTAGTTTTCCTTTTGGAGGCTCTGCCTTAATCAGGAACAGCTGCATTGTGAGAAGCTCAAACTGCTTCCTTTGTGTTCTATTATTTATTCTGAAGCCTTATGAAGATATAAAAAAACACCAAACCAAACAACAAAGCAAAGCAAAACAAAAACCCAAGTGAAACAACAAAAACAAACAAAAACCCCCTAATGCTTGCAGCAAACAAACTGTTTTTCAGATCCAAATGTGTAAGAAAACAAGAGGTTAATAAGATTCTGACACTCTACAAAAGCAAGCTTTTGGTATCCTAAGTACAGCTGATACTTTCTCCTTTTAGTGTTCCTAGTCTTCAGTGATACAGGGATTTTTTTCTGTGTAGGCACTGTATAATTTAAGATATATTAAATATGTAAGAAAGTATGGGTTTTTTACTGACAAAAGTGACTATGTAGGGTAGGGTGTTGAAAGAAATAGTTACGCTAATCAAGCATATTTTGTGTTTAGGTATATTCTTTTATAATGGACATCCAGTAAGACAGGTGGATGTTGTTGGGATAGTGGTTCAAACAAAGGAGCGAGATGCCTTTTATAATTATGGAGGTAAGGAAAATGTCTTTCTTTCTTGCACTCTTCAGCCTTTTATCATAGTTACTATTAGAACTGAAAGGTTTCCTTATTTGGTCATTGTGTATTCTTGAAACAAATGTGCTCTTATCCTAATATAATGTATATCTACAGCTGAGATTACTTGGCAAATGTAGAGAAGCTACTGTTTATCTCCACTTCAGAAATAGAGAATTAAATAGTTAACACAGTAATTGATTCATGTGGGGTCATATAGCAAATCTTAATTTTGATTGTTGCTTTGTCACTGGACTCTGCTACCTTCCTCTCCTATTTGCAGTCCCTTTGGTCAGATGCAAACATATTTAACAGTGCCCAGAAATGGGAAATTCCTTCTATATTTGAACCTTAGAAATTCCTTCTGACTTTTTTTATGTCTTGTTATGTCTTGAAGCCAGCTTCTAATAGCAGTCAGGAGCATGTTTATGTTTAGATGCACAAGAGTAAGAGTCTTAACAAATGAACAAGCATCATAGTACCAGTCCTTGCCAACACCAGCTGGGAGCTGTCTCCTCTGTATTGCTTTTCTTATTCAATTCTATTAACAGGGAAGCATCTGATTGTCATTTTGTTCAGCTGTCTTTTACATCTGGAGAAAAGGCAGAGTCGAACAGTGGTGATGTGGCAAGTTTCAGAAGGTGGGGGGAGGTCACTTTACAGTAGGAAGGGGGAGCCAAATGCACAGATCCTGCTGAAGCCCTTATGGCCAGTGTCTTCCTCCGCCGTGGGTTTTCACCTGGTGGAGGTGAGTCACAGAGTGACTCCTCCCCAGTTCCCTTGCTTGTAAAATTGAAGTTCCCTGACCCTCAGGACTACTGTGAAGATACAGCTGATGAATTAACCATGTCCCAGGTTCCCCAGCATCAAACTGCAGAAGAGTAGCACTGACTACAAATGCATTAATCATTTCACAGAGGGATACAGAATCAAAATGACCAAGACAAAATCGATTCTATGGGTAAGGGTTTTCCATGCTGCTCTCAGCCTCAGTTTAACAACTAAACCTGTTGAAAATGTTTGACTGGGGCAGAAAGTGGAGGAATAGAAATAAAAAGAAACTACAGAGTAGTGGAATTAAGGCCTTAGATCAGCCGACCTTAAAGTGCAGCTCACAGTAAGCCTGGCTTCCTGCTGTCCTTTCACATCCAACTTCACTCTTTGTTTCAGCAGTTCCTGGTTTCTGTTTTCAGGCTACCTGCCAGGGTGCCCCTCCCCAGCCTGCCCTCCCTTTCAGGCAGGCCTACTCCATCAGTGCAAAGCTGTAACTTCTTAGACAGTTTCCTGCTTGTAACTTCTTGCATCTCTCAGTTCAACAGACTCTGGTGAGTCACAGGGGTTGCATCAGTTGGAGTGCCACACAGTGCTCAGGACTTGCTCACTTTCCATCTGCTTAAAAGTGACTTACAAAGCAATTCCCTCTTTGTACTTTTCCTCTGATAGAGAACTGAAATGTCTTTGTGTCCCTGCCATGATCCTTCTCCCTCATTTCCTATCTGTTTGCTTCAGAATACACATCACTCACTTTAAAGAATCTTAGGTCCTCTGCTGAAAACACTACAGCCAGAACTGATGACAAAATTATAATTATAAAAAAGAGTTCATTTGCTCTTTCCTGGCTTATAAAATAAAAACTACATGCTGTGTAATATTCATTTTGACACTTCGATTTGATTTTTTCTTGCTATTGTTATGATAAGTTAGGAGAAAGATATCTAATTAAAACATGGCTTTGATCAAGCTCATATTTTACCTAATGCACCTTTCTGGCCTCTTATGTCTCCTTTCCTTTTTAACAAAACCAAACATCGTGTGGTTTTCTTTGTACTCCAAATTTGACTTGAAAGGCTGTTGACTTAAAATCAAATTTAAAAAAAAAATCACCAGCATCTTAGTAGGCTCATGCAGGCCTGACAAGAATCATATCCTTTTTGTCATAAAGAAATTAAAATTTACACAATTATCTCATTTAACTGGTAGCTTTGAGCTACTCCTCAAATAATTATGCAAGAATCAAAGAAACCAAATCCAAACAAACAAAAGCCAGGAAAAAAACCCCAACAAACAAAAAGTAAACCCACAAAAATCCCAAATAAACAAAAGTTTAAACCCAGAGAGATGAGGAAGGGCGGCACAAGGAGCACAGGAAGTTTTCAAAAGTTTGTAGACCCCTTGAGTACATTTAAAATAGATTAACATTCTCTTGTCTAATTAGAATACAATTGCAAGAGTTCTCATTCATCTGCACTTCAGGAGTTACTTGTCTTTTTGCTTAAAGCTTTCATCTCTGAAATTGCGAAACTTTGTTTCAGAACCTTGCTCTGCTACCAGATTCCTTATGTGGTCAAGTACAGGTCAGTCTCTCCAGGACTCTGTTTTCAGCTGTTATATTGAGGAGGAGGAGTCTGGCCTCCTAATCCTTCAGTCTTATTTGGTTTGTTTCCAAGCCCTTCTTAGAAAGCCTGTCTGTCTTGGTTGGTGCAGGCAGGAACATCTAGAAACGGTGGGAATGCAAGAGTGAAATGTCTTCTGCCCTGCTTCTTGTTGCCATTGCTGGCTTGCATGGATGGCTTGGCATGGTTTATGAGGGTTCTGACTACTACTAAAGTAGTTGCTGTCTGTACCAAGGAGAGGAAATCCTACCAGCAGATCGTTATCTGTGCTCGGGTACAAAATGAAAGCTGCTGAAATAGTTGCAGACACAGCAGCTCAAAACCCAGATAGCAGAGACGAGCATATTTTTGTGATGGAATTTGGAATTGCCTGCATCTTATAAGTGTTGTAAGTTTGCTAATAGGAATGTGCAGCTAAACTGCTTGGAAGCAGGAAGGCAAGACAATGATTTGAAATTAGACCCCCCAACCAGGGAGATTGTTTTAAAACATGTGAGGCAATGCAAAGGCATTTTGCTTTGATGCTATGGTTCCCAGAGGAAGTAACTGCAGGTACCAATCAGTACCTTCATGGCAAACATTGCTGTTACTTTTTTAGTCATGGACCTGATTTAAGGAGCAGAAGAAAATTGCAGGTTTCCATTTGTGAGGAGTGGAATCTCAATCTTGGTGATGTTACATTCAAGAAGCAAGGTGCATTGGCTGGATGATCCTTGACAGACATTTAGTGCCTTTCTATTTAGAATGTTTGTTGCACAAGACATCTATATGCAGTCCCTTGATTGATAGAAAATTGATTCTTCTGACAGATTTTAGTTTCCTTTGAGTTTTGTCTTTTCCTACTGTCATCGACAATGCAGTGCCTGGAGCAGAAATTGTAAAACTTATTTTCATTGGACACTGGCAAAACAGGAAAAACAACTCAGGAGAAGATGCTGAGCCTTTTCAGCAGCGGAAGTGTCATGCACGCCACCAGCACCTACACTTTAAGTTGGGATTTCCTGGCTTAGAGCAGAACCACAAGCATGTGGTGTCTTCTATCCTTCCTGCCTAGAGGAGCAGCCTTTCTGCTCGCTGGATATCATCTTGTACTAGAAAGACCAGTAGACTTTGAGCATGATATTGGCATGGAAATCAATGCAACTGCAGATAGCTGCACTCCTGGTTTATTCACATGGTTGTATCCCTAAATATTGAAGTGATGTTTTCTTACTGTAACAGTAATGTTTCTGTGGTTTGTGCCTGGTTTCCTGTTTTAATTTGTCTGATTTCAGCCTTCAACACTGATTCTTCTCCTGACCTTGTCAATGAGATTGAAACCCCTTAGTATTCAATATATGTATCGAAGCCTCATAATTTAAATTAGTGTATGATCTTTCTTTGAGAATATACCTGTTACTTTGCTGACTATGCACATATGCACATCTGGTGCTGAGCTACTTCCGTGTCTGAAACGACTGTGGAAATTACTTCAGATATGTAAACAGAGTTTGGACACCCACTCTACCTTCCAAACCAGTTGAAAAGATATATCCTTGGCAGTTATCTCCCTACATATTTCTGTATCTCCACTTCTTGGAGCATGACTGCCTGCTTTCCTAGTCTGTTATTCTTGCAATTTTTTTTGCAGTGGATGATAGTACGGGAGTTATAAATTGTGTCTGCTGGAAAAATCCCATGGTAGCAGAAACACCTTTATCAGGTAATTTATCAAATGAGTAAGTCCTCTTTTGACTGTATGTTTTTACTTATGTCTGTCTTAAATAATTTACTAAGTGATCAAACTTGCAGAAGAGCAAATTCAACTGCTCAGTTTTTGTTTTTTTTTTTTTTTTTTTTGTTTTAAACAACCACATCATGTTGCCTGGGGCATTTTGGGAATTATCTATTAGTTTTTGTGTTGTCTTCAAGGATGATGCCAATAAAACCATTACATTGTGTCCTGTCCCTGCCTTTTCCTTATTTGAGTAATATGATATTTCAGTTCTATGCTGTGACATTGTTCAGAGAATTTGCCTGTTAAGGTTCTTTCTGTGACTTCATCTCGTAATGAACTAGGCTGGAAATGTGCCACAACTTCTGTTTCCAAAGTAGGTCCATTGACCTGCCCTTGTGATTATGGTTTCAGGATTTATCCTTGCTTTGTTTGTATTCATGTACTCCTGCTCATAAAGACACTGTCAGCAGTGAACTTGAAAGTAGTTTCAGACACAGTGGGAGGATGCCAGCAGCCTTTTACAATTTGGGCAAGTCCTAAATGTGCAGTAATTGTGCATTTGAAATGAATGTATTATTGCACTCACCAACAGAATAACTCAGTAATGTCTGGCTGTCTCTTTGCTTTTTCTCCCACTGTTTCTTGTAAATCAAAGTACAGAATTCTTTCTACTTTGGATCTTCTTGGAAGCCCATGTAGTGGATTGACAACCCTAATATGGAGCTGATCAAATCCTACTGAAATAAATCTTACTTGTGTCATCTGCAGTGTTAGGGATACATATTAATAGAATGGAGGAAGGAAAGCTTGATGTGAAAGTTAAAAAAACTCTGATGTCTGTGGAACAAGCCCATTTATACAGACAGATAATTTATACTTATATTTAACAATCATATGACAGGTGGTACAAATGGTCCCAACTGGAATGTAAAATACAGTTCTCACTTTGGAGAGGTGATGGTCTGGCACAGCTCTCAAAACAAACAAACAAAAAAAAAGGAGACACGACATGCAATCAAATCAGTTTTCAGTTTTGAGGAACTTAAATGAGGAACTCAGATGCATTAAAAGGAATTGCATGAAATACTGCGTGAAATAGAATGAGGGCCAAGAATGCTTTTCTGCCTTGTATTCTTATTTTACACATACATCAGTAGTGCTTGGGTGGACACTATGCTAAGAATGGCAATTCATTCATTTGTACCTGCTAAAGAAAGCTCTTAGGAGGCACAGGAAACTTTCTTCCAGCCTTTTGTAATTGCGATCAGGGATACTTGGAGCATTAATCAGATTTTAAGTTATGAAGTATTTACTGTCCTACGAAGTTGTGTTATGTAAACATGAAGTTCTGTCAAGTTGCATTCATCTCCGTTGCATTCACCTCAGTGTAGACATCAAATAGCATCACATGAATACTTTGGCCCCACCTCAGATGACTCATTCTTCTTTTATATAAAAAGTTCAGCTGACTTTTCTTTTCCCCTCTCATCCATCTTAGCATGACAAAATAAAAAAAAAAGACAAAAACTATTTCAAATTTATGGTTCAATTTTGCAACCTATCTATGACATTTTCAGTGCTAAATAAATATCTTCTCCCTCTTATATTTTCCCCAGGTCAATTTAAACAGAACAATTTAAATAAATATAATACAGTAATATAATACAGTAAACTATGTCACCCACAAGTTTTGCTACCTGGGACCTTAGCCTTTTTTAGTAATACGATTTCTGTTGTGCTTAGGTGGGTAAATGCAAAAGGACAATTCATGCAGTGACTTTAGTGCCTGACTCCTTTTTCCTCACTTCTTGCAGGTCATCCAAGCACACCCAGCAGTCTCAGTGTGTTTGAACAGATGAAGAAACTCCAAGAAACATTAAGCCAGAAAACCAAGCTGGAGATTGGAGATGTTGTCAGGGTCAGAGGTCAAATCCGAACCTATAGGCAACAAAGAGAAATTCAGGCTTCATGTTTTTGTGAGTG
>VXBI01012890.1:0-69454 GCA_013397375.1 Toxostoma redivivum
TATATATACACACACACACACTAGTAAATAACTGTTCTTCTTTTTCCCACATCTTTGTCTGAAAGCCCTGCTGGTTCATAGCTATAATATTTTGGAGGGGAGGGGGTTACATTTTCCATTTCAAGGGAGGTTCTCACCTTCCTTGGCTGACACCTGTCCTTTAAACAATGTACCAGTTGGGTCTTACACAACACAACAAACTTTCTGAATCTACATATACTGATGGGTGTAGAAGTCATGAGTCTTAAAGAGCAGTCGGGAAAAAAAAAAAGAAAACCCATAGAAAAATTTTGAATTTAAGCTATGTGCTGACTCACTACTTTTCTGAAAATCAGAAAATAAGCCTCTTGTAAGAAATAATTGATTATTGAATATGGTCTTCTTTTCGTAATTTTTAAATGTTCTTTAACAAATGCTAATAATTTCATTTCAGTTATTCAAAAATCAGAAAACATGCCAGCCAGTATCTTGATGTTAGGCTATTATATACTTTTGGCACTCCATATACTACTCTTTTCAACAGTCAACACCCAAATGGCTAAGAGCTGAAATGACTGTTTCCTGTTTTAAACATAAGGCATACATATGAAATTATTCATCTCCAAAACAAGTTCAAAGAACCACAAGAGTCTCCAGAACTATTTAAATATCATAATATCTGGAAACTCTAGTTCTTTGTAGCACCTACCCAAGTAAATCTGCGAGTTACCAATGCTATTAACAAACCAGATTCTTACACAACTGGTAGAATTCCATACTGTAAGTACTATTTTGAGAAGGAAAGCTACTATGCAAAGAGGGATCAATTACATCATCTAGTCTAAGAAAAAGTACATCTTTCTACTAAACTGTTTTGCTTCTACCAATAGACCACCACTACTACAGTATTATTACTAATCATTATTGAACATATATAGGTGATGAAACCCTTTAAGAGGTAATACCTTACTTAAAAAATTAATAACCACTGTGTATTTTATCATCTTATTTCATTTAAAAACCCAGAATTCTGCATTTACCCAGCATACCACACAAAACAGTGGTTTTCTATTGCACATGTACCATTTTTACTCAAAATGGGAGCTGCTCAGCCAACTGACACTTGTATTTACTAGAATTTCCCAAAATGTCCTGAAAAATCTCAAAAATCCGTCACAAAGCAAAGATTCTTTTCTTGAATTTAGTTATACACTTTGGATGAACTGAACAAAACAAATGCTTACAAACATCAAGGTAACAACACAATTAGGTCTAAATCTTTGGTCTCCAGAAGAGACTATAAAATATGCTGTCTTAATAAGCAAGTACTAACCAAAAGTTTAAGTTACAAGAAGGGAATATTACCCCATAAAAGTGCAAGTATTTCTGGCAAAATAAAACCCTCCAAGACTGCTAGATTTAGACTGAATCTCTAAGTGTCTCTGATTTGCACAAATCTAGCAATGGGGAAAGTAAGTCACATGAGATCATGGAACTGCTGACCTCATCTTGTGAGAGGAACTTGAAGATTTTCTAAAGTAAGAAAAATCTAGTAATGAAACTGAACTTAGAATCTACAGTAATCACTGAAAATCAATAATATGCTTATAAACTTTGCCTTTAAATCCCTGTTGCTCTACAAATTTTATATATTTGTATAGGTGTGTGTATACGCACACACATGGGGGCTGATATACATGTATCAGAGTGAAATATTATCGTTTTAACTTAAACATTTTCATGAAGGACTTTTAAAACTGTATTACAAAAGCTGCACAGAATACCACCACACCTTGAATAGCCTTCTGAATGAGGCCCTGGATGGTTCAATGATGAAGATAAGATAAAACTCAGGAACTGGGGATATTGACAAAGCACAAACTTAGCATCTTCGGGAAGGAGACCACAGCCCCAGGGCTATCAGTGCCACAGACTCTCACACCAAAGGTGGGGGGAGACCAACTTTGGGTTTGTGTTGGAAAGGCCTCTGATGAGGCCCATCCACCAACGCACCGAGGAGCTCAGCTGTGGGGCGCTTCACCCGGGTAAAAGCTTATCCACAGCAGAGGGGGTGTCATGGCCCACCAAAGCCCCCCCAAACGGGTCCTCAGACCCTACACCAGAGATGATGCAACAGACCCTCAGTGCTGCAAGGGGACTGTGTCAAACTGGCCCCTGCACAGGTGACATGTGGGTGTTCCCACCTGGCCAAAGCCTTTATAAATCCATGGAATTCTATACTCTTCAGCATGTGGTGGAATGGCATGGGACCCTCACCACCAAGAAGACCAGATGAAGGGGAGCAACAAGGCATTACTGGGACCTTCGGATGGATGATGTGCTTCCACAAAACCCCTGTCGCCCTCTCCCTGCAACACACACTTCTTTTTCTGTCTCTCTCTCTTTCTTTTTTCTCTTTCTCTCTGCCTCTTCTACTATTAAATAAAATGCATCAATTTTTGGCACCAACATCTAACCTTGTTTGGTTTTAATCCTGTTTTTGGGTATATTTGGAATCTTCTTAAGTTCTTTCTAGTTTTTACACAGGGACTTAGTGTTCTTTGCCTTTCTGGGTTTAAAATGGATCATAACAGCATGTATACCTTATTCACTCAGATACATTTTTTTCTTTTCTGGCAAACTGTGTAGTTTGTATTTCACCCCTTAACTTGATGTTTTCAACTTAAAACATCTCCTCCTGTGGGAAGAATGAGGAACTCAACCACTGGTGCAAATGCTTCAACTATATTGGGAATTTTTTTTAATTACTGGCAAGAACAATACCCCAGCTAGGCATCTTATTATCTTATTCTTAATTAGTTCATACAGATTTTGTACTGTCAACTTTGAATACATGCAGATCAACATCAAGAAGGGAAGCCAAAAAAACATGCTTACCTTTTCTTCACATTTCCTGTGGCAGGCATACTTGCAAACTAGAACAAAAAAACAAAATACATTACTAAAAGAGTAGGTGGATTGTCCCCTCCTTTTCTTTAGATCAGCTTTCTATAAGCAATCTGGCCAAACTCAAGTCTGTGTCTATAAAAGTATTTACATACTTCAAAACAAAACTAAACTAAAAGAAAACATGCATTTTAGTTTTCACCCATTCCTGAAAGATTAGTTCATTACAGCAGTGTTATCAGATTTGTGCAATCTATCAGCTTATGATACTATACCCCTATAGTACTGGTTAAACATAATGAGCTGAATATCTTGACACTTACTTTTAAAGCTTCATATATATCAGAAGTGTTACCATTTAAATAGCACAGATAGTAAATCAGATTGTTCCCAGTGGAACCTCTGAATCTTAGTCATACCAGCAGTCCCAGAGACCTAAGAAAAGCAGGTTGACTTCAAACTCACAGGCAACTAGTACTGGCCAGACTGTAATTTCTGATTATGAAATTCAGGTGATATAGTGTTACAAACATTACTTACAACAGGTAAGCACTTGATTTCTTTTAAATTCCTTCTTCCTAAGAGCAGGAAAGGATGAATTGTACCAGCAATTTTAGATTCAGGAAACAGCATTTAACTTAAAAAGCAGCCAGATAAGCAGTGATGTAACTATGATGCAAAGCACAATAGCTAGAATCTGACACAAGCTGGTTTTTATTTGATTTTCCACATAAACTTCCTCCTTTACTCTGAAATTTGCTTTAATTCCATGCAGTGTCTATCCTTTGAGTTACCATGAGCTAACCTGTATTTTAAATTCAGGAAAAAATTACTTATTCAATCTCCAAGATCTGCAGAGCCACAGAATACCACAGAGCTTTAACTGGAAGATTAACTGGGGCATAACTTCAGACCGCTGAAGTTGAAAGCAATGCTTGTTTCTTGGTGCTTCCACAGCAGCCTGACTCAACAGGAAAGATACAACTACCAAGGTGTGAGGTCACCAAATTCTCATTTCAGATTCAAATGCAACAACTACCTAATGAAAAGCCCTCATGCTCCAGTCACTGCTCAGGGACAGGAAAAAAAACTAAGACTTACTGACACATCTTCTATTCTAAATTGTACGTGCTGCATGCACTTATTTTCTCCACATATAAGTCAGGAGCAAGTTCTTTGCTCATAGTACTTTTCAGGATCAAGTTTCTTTAGTCTCAAAATTTATTAACCTTCACACAAATACACTATTAGCATTGATAATGATCTATACTACTTAAAAACTTTATCAGCCTTAAAACAAATGGAAGACTGCTCTTAACTTATGAGGAAAAACTTAACTTTCTTGCATGACAGCATAAGGGATAAATAGCTACATTCATTAAGTGATTTCATATACCAAAACCATCTATTTAGTAGAATCCATACTTTACATCAGTATGATTAGCTTTAACTTTGCACAAGGCTAACAGATGCTCTAAAAATACATGTACTATCTGTTTATTCTACAAGCTACTTTAACATGTCCTCTAAAAACAAAGACAACCACCAAAAAAGCAAAGAATAAAATGGTAAATCTGTCAGAAAGCCTTAATATTACAGACAAGGTCTCATCTACTTTATAGATGCTTAAACCCAGATTTCTGTGAGGCAAGACAAAATACGAAACAGATTTCATTCCATGACAACTTCCATGACTTTGCTACTGGTTCATGTAAAACCAAATCACAAATATTACCAAAACACAAAACCTCCGTTAAAGATGCTGATAACCGTAAATGCAAGCTTTTTTTGTTGTTGTTTTTTTTTATATTTTTTTTTTTAAGTTTCCATGTACAAGAAAAATCTGTGCTTGCTGCACTTATGTAACACAACAGTTCTTACATTTTTTTCTGGAAACAAATAACTCAAGTCATATGTAAACTTAACCCAGACAGCAACTTCAAGACTGAGTCTTTCAAGAGCATCTCATTCAAATTCATAAACAACACAGAAATACAGCATAGAAACTCCATACATAATGAAAGTGAGAACACTTTACAAAGCTATACTGCTGTATTTATAAGATTGAAAGAAAACAAAGACTAAAGCCTCCAGGGGTAATTAGCTAAAATATAGTTTGCCTGAAACAAACTGTGTATTTTTTCAGGTGTTTAGATTTATAACATTCTGAAAATACAGATCTGATTCACAAAGACTGCTTCACTCCTCAGGATCTAGAAATATTCCAATCATATCTAAATCCAGTACTTGCAGGGGTTAGACTGAGTTATTACCTTCTCTTCTTCACTAGCTAGTAAAGCTGATTATGATAACAGAAACTGATAGAAATAAGCTCTTCAAAATGAGATCACTGATGGTGCAGACGTTGGGAGCAAAAGAAGCATTCCTTTGTGCTCAGATGCAGAAAGGAGGTTCTCCATCATCCCTCTCAGGAGAACTTCAAACTGCTCAGTGTATACGTTGCTCCTAAAAGGCACACCAGCTACATCCCAACAACAGAAATAGTTCCCCAGGCATAACTGATCCAAACTCTAATTCTCTTTTCTTGTCAGGTCTGAATTTCACTAGTTTCTGCCCAGAACAACAAAACTTTAAATGACTGGGCCCATTTTAATGGTCTATTCTTTGCATATATCCAGACGCTGAAGTGTTCAAAACATAATATATAATTTACATATGTCCTACTGAGGTACAGCAAGCATCACAAGTTTTTGTTTGCTGGTAAGGTAATATTTTTAGGATTATAAGGTTCTACATATCTGTGTGCGTACATTTACAGGTATACACACATATGCACACAAATATATAAACACATACATACAACACATACTCCAAATAGCACAGAAGTCTTTTTTTTAGTAAACATATACTGTGGCTGAAACAACCTTAAAAAAAAAAACCCACAAAAAACACATACACACATGTGGGGGGATGGGAGGGCAGGGTAGGAGAAGTAGCAGCAGCCATTTGAAAGAGATGGAGATATTAAGAAAACTCTATGAATTGGCTGTAAGGAAGCATACAGGCACATCAAGAAAGAGTGAATGGAATAAGGCCATACTGCAGCAGTCAAATTTCTGAACATAGACAAGCTGTACTGGAGAGGAGAGAAGCATCATTCCTCTTCAGGTACATCCTTTCACAATGCGATTCATATGCGTTTCTCCATTACAGCTGAACAGTGAGAACATAATGAACAGTGAGTGAGAGATCCTTCCCTTCACCAACACTAGCAAATTAAACATCTACCCATAGAGAGAAATATATTTTCTTGATATTCCATTATTTAGAATTCATTGTGCCACAACTATGATGAATTCCAAATACAATGAATTCTGCTACATCAAAGAACTGTGTTGCCTGGGTGATTACACCTCTTCAGACCAAGGCATTTACTTTCAAATCCATATCTTTTCAGTGCAACAAACACTCAATACAAAATCCTACGAATAACTGAACAACTGATGTGCTGATAGTATGCTAAGGAAAATACTTGCAACTTACATTTAGAAGACCCCAACAAGCAGCTTATATTGAATGCTGGCATTCTTCAGGCAAAGCTTACGAGTGAAATGGCACTCAGCTCGTCACAGGACTACAGCCTAACTGTATTCCAATTTTAAAATGTGCCCGAAACAGTCTAGAGGACTTAATGTCACACTCTGCAAGGCTACTTCAATTCTTTGGCAAAACAGCTGAATGTCTGCATCCCACACACAAGCTCTCTTCAAATACCAGACTTTCCAAATTTATGTTCAAGGATTCTGGCATCAGCTCCAAGAATAACTGTCCCAAGCTGTCTAGTAGTAAAATGGAGACCAAGCCATATTTAGTCAATTTACTGCACTTCAAAACAGTTCCTAAACAATAGAGAGAAAAAGGGAGTAAGAGTAAGACATTTCTTTGTATCAAAATGAAGTTGACTACTGGAAGCTACCAATATTGCTGCCAGGGTAAAAAGAGAAGGATAAGCATAGTGAATCATATTTTTTAGACTTAAGCTCCAAAGGTTTTGTAAAATGAAAGTTCTGCTTCTTGCATTCTTGTGTTTAAGAACCTCCCTGAAAACCAGCAGCTATGTATTTACAAAGTAAGAAACTACTTCTGTAAACTAACTCCAAAATGATTTATGGTTTACCAGGACAAAAAGCTTTTCTCTGCCTGCTAAGGGCTCTGCACCTTGACACATTTAAGCATTTAATGGACATATGTTATGGCAATATGTTTCATATATTCCATCACACTGCACATGTAGTGAACATGGCTGGTTTCTAAAGACAACTTTGCACTTAACCACAGCTTTTATCAAGTGATTCTCCATGATGCATTTTTGTTTGTTTTTAAACAACACTGTGTATGGCAAGGGTAGAAAGAAGATAATTCAGGAATACTCTTGGGGTAGAAACATGCATATAAATAGAGAATCAATGAGATGTAACCCAGTTTAATGCCTTTCTAATCCCTAAGAAAAATTACTTGTTCCAAAAACATACACTGTACAGGTCTGGATATTTTTAACTTCCTGGTGACAAAATAAACTGGGATACCAAACTGCAGGCTTAGATATTTGAAAGATGCTTTCTTTCCCTCAGCATCTCCAACTTAGCAAAACAGACATATGCTATTAATGATAGGTTTTGACAGTAGTAGAAGAGTCCTTGAAAATTCACAATAGAATGTAATCTAAACCAAGCATATAAAAAGACTTGTGTAATCGAGACTTAAAATAGATAGTTCCCAATTCCAGACCTCTCTGTTAATACCAGGAAAGATGAGTGTCAGTGGATAACAGAAGTGGTAGAGCCCAGCTATTTTGATACCTAGGCTAGTGATACTGCTACTGACCAACAGCTCACATCTGCAGAAAATGTCTTGCACAAAACATCAGGCCTATCTTCGGCTCTGAAGAAAATATGTTTTCTTTTTGTTAAAATATCTTGATTTGGCTTCTGAAAATGCAAAGTATGGCCACCACAACCGGATCTCCTTGGGGCAGAGGAGGAGAGGAGACTATCCATTACCAAAATCTCTCAAATAGCTACTGGCTAGAATAAACCAGTCTGGTTGAAATAGCTTTGTGGATGAAATGTTGCTGCAAGTGCAGTTTGCTGGCTATTTTTATTTCAACAAGTGTTTAACAATGTTGTGATCAGATTATTAGAAAAAAACTCACACCACCACACTTTTCTGCTGACCTGTTCCTGCCAATTCTGCAACAATTCAATTTCAGAAAAAAGTCAATAAGAAAGCAGCATGAAAATCAGACACACAGAAATTAACTGCAGCATTATAATAAGTTGGCATGCAATTTCGTGTGAGGCAGTTTTGTGCATTTCTGCCCCTACCTCACTTTGTGCAGGGAATGGGAGAAGTGTAGTCTAGATGGAAAAATTAGTCCTTAGATGCAAAAGTAAACACTTCGATTTTTAAGAAGTCACATGCCAAAGATGTCACAAGTCTAACAGCCACATTACAGCAACAACATCTGCTGGTGCATTTCCTGTGCTTGAAATATTATCCTTGATTTTCTTTTGTTCTTTTTCTCATACTCAGCCAACCATTGTCTCCTCATCTGAATACTGTTCCCACTACTTCATGACAGTGACATTGTTTTTGAAGATGAAGGCTAACAGAGTTATGGGAAATTTCTGCAGAGCTTCAGTATTTTGGGCAGGGGGGGCAATACAGTGTTATGAATGAGCCTTCCCACAAATGAAATATTCCACTTGCTGTTGCCAACAACAGCAGTGGAAAATCTTTGTTAAGAGAAAAATATTTTGGCTCTACAGCTGCAACAGCATGCCCTTCCTTTACTCCCACCTTCTTCCCGTCTTGTAGAAGTCTTGACCACAAAAGGTTTACAAAGGCAGAATACTAGCAACAATGAAAATGTTTCCACATTTTTAAAAATACTCATACTGCAAATTTCTCCCATCTTTTTAATCTACAGTCAATAAGGAAATTATTAAACCTTACTCCAGTTCAGAAACAAAGGTTATTTTTAGACCTCCTCCTTCAAGCTAAAAAGATAACCCCATGTTGCAATATTTCATCCACAAAACCATTTCAACCAGACTGGTTTATTGTAGACAGCAATCCTCATGAAACCCAAAAAATGGCTGGACTGTGTCCAGGTTTTTCTTCTATCTTCAGCTGCAGACAGTGTAAAATCTCAAGAGCTTGCATGTCTGTGATGGATGCTGAAAACATATCCTGCATAAATTATGCTAAGAGCAAGCATTAAAGAAAAATAAGAAGAAATCAGCTTAAAATGGTGATCTCCAAAATAAGTAAGAAGGCAGATGTTGCTAGATTATGTGTGTAAAACCTTATGGGCCTGGAAGTTCTGATTCATAGTTGTTCTTAAGTTCTGACAGAAAATATAAGTGACAAAGACCATCATCAGATGAGATCATAGTAGAGGCTATGAAAAGGAAATAATCACTATGATATGAATAAATACTTAGTTGTAGGCATGCTTTCCAAATGTATTTTTTAAATCTCATTAACGACAATAGATGGAAATGCTGCATAAAATCAGTTAGCAACTCTTCATCTTACCTATTTATAGGATTCAGAGCCTGAATGTATCTAGGAGTTAAGCTTGTAGCCTGCTTTAGTGTCTTGAAGCTTTCTTCATGTACCAAAACAAACTCTTTGATATTACAATTGTCTTCACCCATCTTCTCTTTAAGTAAATTTTATCTTCCTATACATTATTTCTGTCACCCATGGTGGTTGTTCCCCCTGCCCTTTCCCTTGTTTTGAAGCCAATTAGAAGGGTGAAGTTGTTTTTGAAATGCATCAATATTTACTTTGAGGTTCCCCATCTCACATAGCATATCATCACATTCAAATCATATACTCTAAGCATACTAGCATTTCATTCCAGATATTCCCGTTAGAGCAGATAATTCTAATTTCCACTCACCCTTACGAATTTTATGTTCCCTTCAAGTGGGCTAAGCTTATAAAACTGCAGGAATATCAGTGAAATAGCACTCATTGGTTTTGCTGGCAAAAACTGTGGGGTGGGGGATCAAATTTACTTTTTATTTAATCATTTATTAGCCACAATAAAAAGAAGTTGCAGCTTTTTAGAAATCTTAGGAGCACTAAGGTTAAAACTAAGGTTTAAATGTTAACTTTAAAATCAATTAAATAATCACAGATCAAATTCTCATGTGATTAAGCTGGTGCTTCTGAGGTGAACAAATAGGGAACTCGGGTTCTACAGACAACTTTCTGAAACATCATGTAACAGCTGGAAATATTAAACATTCCACAGAGGTCTTTGCCTTGTGTATTTTTTATTTTTAAATTAGTTAGAGATTTATGTCAAAATTCCTCGTCTCTCCCCAAGTTCTCACTAAGGTAACAATATGCCATCAAAAGATGTCAATTTTACTGTCTCTCTCAGCTCCAGAGTGGGTGTGTTCAGCCAGAATGCTTATGTACCAGTTGTGTAATGCCTACTGATTACAGTGGCTTCTTTTGTATCTCCATATGTTCCAGTAAGTCTTTAATCATCCTCCCCTTTCATGTCTTTGCTGTTGTTATGCTCATAATACATATTCATAATTCCATGATGTACACATTTTCCATGTCTCACTAGCTAAGCTCTGCACTGAATTATTAATGCATATCTTGTAGAGTTGTGTTAGAGTACATTTTACTGACAAGTTCCACACATTCCCAGTGTAACTTGCTATTTACTGCGTGCTCCTTTTATCTAGAGAAGAAGGGCTGACAATCCTAACCTTCCAATGCCACAGATGGGCTGCAGTCGAGATTTCTTTTTTCACTCTCCTCCTTTCCAGGACAGTACATTCTGTGTCACTCATATCCAGGTCAACATCCACCCATTTCTGAGGGGTCACTAAAAAGACTTCTCTGCCTCAATTAATGCAGTCTTACTTGGACATCCTCACAAACAAGACTGACAGTCAAATGAAATCTTACAGCAAGAGCCTGAGTCCCTACCTAACTCAGCCTTGCTTGGGCAATTTGTAATCTCTGTTCCTTAGAGTTCATCAAAGCTGTAAATTATTAATCTGCTCTAGGGACAACAACAGACCTTGCCATTGATCCTATAACCTGCACATCCTGCTTTAAATTTGGAGTCAATCAGCAGTTAATTACTTAGGAAAACAGTATGGTTTTCTGGTTTGTTTTCTGGTGTTTCTTGGTGAGTCTAAACCACCACACATACAAGAGATTCAAAGCCATCTTAAAACAGTCCCACAGAAGACAATATGATTTGCTCGATCAATCCTCAAGAAAACGTAAGTGTACAAACACCACACAGAGAGCAAATAGTGGTATGATTAAAATCCCCTTTAATTTGATGACAATCTTTTCATTCTCTCAAAGACTTCCCATGTTATAACATCGACATGAGTAGATGGGTATGCCTGTTGCCATAATTAATGATCTTATGGTTAATCAACCAGTGTCCATTGCCATAATTAACTAGAAGATTATTTAGTTATGTTGAACTTACAGTATACATATAAAAATATTAGATAGATAGAAAGATAGATCGATCTCATAATACACCCATGTAAGCACCTTACAAGAACCTTATTTCACAAGGATCACTCAATGGAAATCAGATTGACGCAAACACTCTTACCTCACTACACTCCTTGCCATTTAGAGCCAACTGTAATGCCACTAGTCCAAGCAGGACACAAATTTCTAGTTTGCCAATTCAAAAATTCAAATTTAATTTCAAGCTTTCTAGTTTGTCTGCCAGGACTGTAACAAGATACACACTTTGCACATCATAAAGATGCTTGTAAGTTATTACTGGTCTTAGCACTTACTGTAGAATGGAGTATATAAAACCACCAGGAATATAATCATATTTACACACACAGTATCCCTAAACAATTTGTCATGTCCATATGAGTCTTAATTTAAAAATGTACTTTGACCTGCCATAAGCAATGAATTTGATTAAATACAGAGGGCTTTTTCAATTGAGTAACTCCAACTAACCCAAAAGTGAGATATTAAGTGGATCAGTAGCCAACCACAAGCACAGTCACAAACAAGCAGGTGAATTTCAAAGGAAAATATCAAACCTCTCAAAGAAAAAAAGATAGCCCCAATTCTCTTCAAACCTTGATCTATGGTCTGTAAGCACGTGAAAGCGTTTGATTAAACACAGATATTGCAATTTGATGAGAACATAGTTTCTATCAATAACCTGCTCAATGAAACAGTCCAGGACTTATTCACTGCAAGCCAATTAACAACTGAATAAAACGTATTAAAACAATTTGCAATTTATATTTACATATGTATAATATCGTACAAATAAGACAAGAAGATGAACTGTATTCCTTATTACACTCAGCTTGCACATAACACCACGGTAAGCATTCCTCTCCTCACAATACAGTTAACAGCACATGCCAATATAATTTGGCAGCTCTGGCTAACATTCATACATGGTTTAAAGTAAGAAAGTGTCAAAGGAAGAAAGCAAAACTCAAATGCAGTCAAAGCATAAAGGAAAAAGGCCTTCAGAAAAAGAAAATAACAAAAACAGAGGAACTAAAATTCTACAAAAACTCCTGTTGGATCACTCCAATATATATATTTCCAAAACCAAAACATTCATAGCTACATTAGATTAAAAAGAAAAGATATGCAGT
Organism: Toxostoma redivivum; assembly: GCA_013397375.1. NCBI lineage: Eukaryota > Metazoa > Chordata > Aves > Passeriformes > Mimidae > Toxostoma > Toxostoma redivivum. Next base: position 12,552 of record VXBI01012890.1, read on the forward strand.
TCGTTCAAACAACCATTAATTGCTTTAAGTTCAAAAATTAGTTTACAGAATGCTTTGTATTGCATGTCAAGCCTCACTACCAGCTAAACCTAAACTAGGTAACTAAATTGTCAACTGAAGATGAGGGGAACTTCATCAAAAGACATCTGTACAGTACTTCAACTTTTAACACATATTTGACCCATCACATCAATGTTCTAAGAGCTCTGAAATTATACTTTCTTATTTAAAATTTTACTCAAATTTAAAATTACTCAAATCTCCCAAGTCTGTTCTCCAGTCTTTTTAATTACCACGAAGTCTGGAGATTCAGGAGATTCAGAGCTCTCTGTTCTACACTAAAAATTATTTCACCACAGCACAACAAAGATAAATAATAATTTTTAAAAGGAAATTAAAATAAAAGAAAATTTTAACATCTATTTTATATATATAAAATAAAAATAATAAAATAGAAATTCACATGTAAAGACAGAAATTACATCCTTACCACTTGTTTACAAATATGGTAAAATACTGAACATTCACCATTTAGGGTAAGTGTCTTTAAAAAAAAAATTAAAAGGATTCTGCAACTCTAGTGGCCTCTTGCTAACCATGTAAATGCATAAGATTATTATGTATTATTTGCCTAGCTGTGAATTAAATTATACTGTACTTCAGGGAAAATCAAACCAGAGCATTCAAGTTTGAGGTAGTGCTTAAGAGACATGGGGAGTCAAGCAATCCTTGGCTTACTGCAAGATATGCAGGTACTGTCAAAATCAATCAACATCTGTTTGTCTTTATTTCATAATGAGAATCTGTATCAAACACAAACATGCTTACCACTCAGAAAAAGAGTCAGGAACTTCCCCTTCTTCAACCCTCTCTTTCCTTTTTGCCACTGCTTTTGTGGAAAAGCTGTAACTGAGTATGCTTTACTGGGATGGAATGAAGTATGAAAGGATAAAGGGACACCATTCAAGGGTACCTTTCATTCAAACATTCACTGTTCACAGTAAGTTCTTATGCACCACATTTGCAAGACAGTGCTAAAAAACACACCCCCAAAATTACTACCACATACTACTAGAAACCTACACAATACCCACCCACAGCTTTTTTCTTTTTTCTTACGTGCAGATGACGCATTGCTACAAAACAGCAAATACTATATACTGACCAATCTGGAGCTTTCCCCTTACCTCATTTCACTTACATGTAACTTTCCTTTAACTGGTAAGATATAGTCTGAAAGCATCTCCAGTCTATACAAAGAGCTGTCATTTTTTAAGAAGAAACTGTTAAAAGGGAAGATCTTCTCATTAATAGACAAATAAATTATTTCTTATTTATAAGCTTTTCTTCTTCCGCCCCTCCCTGCAATGCAACTTGCAACATCAGGGAGAATTTACCAGAGGCAGCACAGCAGCACCAGGATTGGGGTCTGAAAGAGCTAGTTTATTTTTCTTCATATTAATAAGAGTTTCAGAGTACTAGGGCACACTTCAAGTTCCTGGAGTGCTGGCAAGGAAAGAGACAACTGCTAATTCTTGCTTTTCCAAAATGATGTTTTATGAAGTCCATGGTGTAATTTAAAATACAAATGGGTTCTTATTAAATTGAAACTACTTGGAATCACCTCTTCACTGTCTAACTTCTTTGCTCCCATCCCAAAGGTTAAGTATCAAACAACCATCAATCAAGATGCAACAGTAGCAAAGAATAATGGTGTGTCTGCCTGATGCTCACATCAACAAAACAGGCTAGGAAATAAAGTCAAGGGAGACTTCTGAAAACTGCACCCAGAAACCTAGAGAAGATTACACAAACTAACTTAGATATAGACACAGATCTATCATAGACATGAATGTATTTGAATGGGGAGTGTGTTGGAGGGAAGAAGCATTTAAAAGACACATAGACATGGCCCTTTAGGATATGGTTAATGTTATACTTGAAATGATGGGTTAGCACTCGGACACAACGATGTCAGAGGTCTTTAGCGGCCTAAATAATTCTATGAATCAAAGTTCTGGTTCTCTCCTGGTACAGTACTTTTCACACTGTAGCTGATCAAGAGGGTCTTTAGGCAGTTCCTCCACTAAATAGTCTTCCTTCAAAAAATTTCTGCTAAATTAAGAACAACTAAACCCTAAGAACTTTGGAACCAACCTCCAGAAAGACAGACAGAAGACATTTTTAAAGAAATGCATACCTAATTACCACCCCTATAATGATCGCGCTAATGCTGAATACATAGCTGTTAACCTGCAGTCTGCACCACAGCTCAAAAACCGGCCACATTCCTGCCACATCCTCTCACACCTCCCTCTCAAACCCTCAGAGGGGTCCTAAGGTGTCTGAAGAATATGGAAGGGGGGAGATGGGATAAGGAGATCAACTAGAAACTGAAGTTGGTGCAAACACCTCCAAGTGAAAACAGCGATTACATTTTAGATGAACAGACAGTAACATTCTCATTCTGGGAAGTAAAACATGCATATAGCAAATAAAGAAGCTGTTTGATTAACATAGAATTGACAGGAGTCAAACATTAACCAGGCAGAACCAGGGGATCAAATGCCCTATCCCTGGACAACTTGCATAAAAGACCTATTAAACCTTCCCAATATTTAATTTTATCACAGGTATCCCATGGAGAAGAGGAAAGGATGTGCAATTCTATACAGCAAGAGAAAAAAGCGAGGCAAAACAGCAGGAAGGTGCAGGCAGGAATGCCATGGGCAGAAAGTCTCTAGTCTGTGTTATCCAGGAGATCTTTCATTCTTGCTGTGAGTGATCAGACTGAAGGACTAAAGATTAGACAGACTATAATGCAAATGGAAAAATTAAAGTAAATAGACAGCTACTCTCGTGATTTTTTTTGGAAATTAACATAGATAAATCCTTCATGCCTCAGGGAGCAAGGGTCACACACTTCCTCATTTGTAGACTGAATTCCAGAGCCATGTGTCATCCAGTGCGCACACATCACTCATACACCCCTCACAGATCCTCGACAGGCACTGCCTTACTCTGTCTGACTAGCAGAGTAGTCAAAGCACATGATTATACAAGTCCAATTACCTACTACAACACCCTATTCCCTGATAGTAGCAGGGAACATTACTGTACAAAGGAAGGAAATAAACCGAAGGTAACTTAGTCCAAGGGCAATTACCAGACACACGTATTCCTAGAAACTTTAATATTAATATTAAACTAATTTTCTTAACAAAGCAAAAAAGTAAACATCATATCACATATTACTCACCTCTGCAGGAAATTCCTTGGCTATCAATTACTTGTTTGCAAATTCCACAGATACTGGATTTCTTAAAAGACTTATTTTTGAAGGTGTGAGACCTTGAAGCTGTTTCTTGAGGCTGGAAGAAAGGAGAATAACATCAGACCTTCACTCAGCTTTTGAGTCATAATTTTAAGGAAATACAAATAATTTTAAAATAAAAATAACAGTGGCGTTATATATAGTAGTGTATATACATAAACAAATTTAACAGTACACTTTTGTATATAGTACTATTTAACATTCATGTTATACTTAGCAGGATAATAGTAGTAACATTAAAGTGCTCTTGCTTGCTCTCGTTCTATAACACAAGCTTTCCACTCTCAAGTGTGGGAGACAACAGGATGTGAGGAACCTCTTCCATATCAGAACATGGCCACTGCAATAATTTTTTTATTATAATTTCACAATTCACTCTATAACTGGTCTTTTAAGGGGAGATATAGAATAATGTCTATGATATGACCCAACAGTCTTCTGACCTAAGGTCTTACCTACATAAAAACTAGCATTGGTTCAGTTTTAACTGGTTAAAAATATCATAAGTACTGTCCTATCACAGTAGCCAATTTAACTAAAGCTAAAATCCCTTTGTTAAAAAACCCTTTCTTTCCTGCATAAGAAACATACACTAGTTTAAAGAAGCATTATTTCCACTGTAGCTGAAATATCACATTGAAATATAGTGCAATTACGGAATTTCTAACTGGGGACAGAGTCAATACCATAGTTGCAATGGGTATTTTATGGCTTCTATAACTTCTGTAATTTAGGTAGAAAAACAGAGAAGGCTACCAAAAGCCTTTAACAGCCATTATCTTTTCTAGAAGGTGCCGAACAACATTCACAATCCTTGGCAGACTTTTTGGAAATATCAGTTACCTATTCAGAAACAAAAACACATTTCACCAGACCATGAAAACCTCCAAATGCTCTTCATATTTCTTAATTTTTATTTCACATTTCCACCTTACTGTCCTTAAAATACTGCAAATAAGCCCACATTCAACACTAACACCTGTGTTGAGCTTTACCAGCACAAGAGTCTAGAAAAAGAAAGCTGTCCCATGGCTGGACCATTGCAGTGCCAGATTTCCACCTCTATGTCAGTTGACAAAGTTTCCCAGCATGGCACAAAGCATAAGGTAACATGGTAAAGAGGGATCACAAGATTTCTTAGTTAAGCAACTCGACATGGCTCTAGGCAAAAGGTTTATTGACTGCAAAAACAACCACAACACAACTATATGAGAGGCACAAGAACAGTCATAAAAATCAATTACTCTTTTCACGTGGCCTCCACATGGGCCTATCAAAACTCCACAGAAGCCCCGAGGAACACAGCTTACAACAACTGACCACACTGAGCAGTCTGGGGGCTCAGAGGCTATCCCTGCTGGGGGTTCATAGTCAGCTTGATCTTAAGAATACCGTTGGTCTTAGCCACAGTGTAAAGCCGAGATAATTCACTTACATCCATAAACAATAAATTAGAGACTACAGGAATAAACCTTAGTCTGGACTTTCATGAAAACCTTTCCAACAGTAAAGTGTACTAATCAGCAAAAATTAGTGAGAGAAATAATCTACTAGTCCACATCCTTGGAAGTCTGAAATGGGATGAAACATTTGAGGGAAAAAAAATTGTATACAGTGCTTTACAGTGTATTGGGTTTGCATGGCCAGGTTTTGGTGGGCAGGGTGGCTACAGCAGTGGCTTCTATGAGAAATTGATAGCATAGCCAATTCCAGCACAGCCAATGCCAGCCAGCTCCAAGACAGCCACTGCTGGTCAAGGCTGGGCCAATCAGAAATGGTAGTAACGCCTCTATGATAACATTCTTGAGAAGAAAAATGTTATTGTGCAGATATAATTTTGGCCAGAGAAGAGCAGTGTGAGAACAAGTGAGAGGAACCACTCTGCAGACACCAAGGCCAGTAGAGATGGAGGGGCAGGAGGTGCTCCAGGCACTGGAGCTGAGACTACCCTGCCGCCTGTGGTGCAGACCATGGAGAAGCAGCTGCTCCCCTGCTGCCTATGAAGGACCACAGGGATGAAGAAATCCACCTGCAGCCCATGGGGAAGATCCATACTGGAACAGCTGGATGCCTGAGAGGAGGCTGTGAACCTGTGGGAAGCCCTTGCTGGAACAGGCTCCTGGCAGGGAACTGCAGACCAGTGCAGAGGAGGGAGCGGGTTTCCTAGTAAGACTTGTGACCCCACAGAGGAAGCTCATTGGAGCAGGCTGTTCTTAAAGGACCCATGGAACAGTGATCCACATTGCAACAGTTTATTGAGAACTGTAGCCTTGTGGATGGATTTACATCGGAGGAGTTCGTGGAGCACTGTCTTTTCCATGGAAGGGACCTCATGCTGGAGGCAGGAGAAAGATTCCTCTCCCTGAGCAGAAACAACTTGTCATTAATTAATGTTAATCCCCATTCCCCATCTCTCTGCACCCCCGGGGTGAAGGAGGTGGAGCTGGAAAAAACGTAGGGGTGAGGAAAGGTATTTTTAACGTCTAACTTTATTTTTCATTAGCGTGCTCTCATTTTGTTACCAATAAATTCAATTAATATCTCTAATTCAAGCCTGGTTTGCCCATGATGGCATCCGGTGAGTCACCTCACTCTGTCCTTATCTCAATTCTTGAGCCCTGTTCAGTTGCAGAGAAAAGTGACAGAGAAGCTCTGGTGGGTGCCTGTCATCCAGTCAGGGTCAACACACTACAGTTTTTTTGGTGCCAAAACCCAGGAAAGGGTCTGCTGTGGTAAAAGTGCAGAGGGAAATTAAGTACCACACAGCTGCTCGATCAGCTCCCCTCTTTCTTCCCCCTCCACCCCAAACGGAATGGGAAGAAGAATTGACATGAAACTTGTATGTTGAGAACACATTATTAATAATTATTATTGCATTTTACTTTATTTTCAATGGTAAATAATCATGATTATAGAAAGCAAACAGTAAGTGATGAACACTGATGCCAGACCACCTTTCCTGAATGCAGGAATTACCCTTTCAGTAATTCATCCCTGTTTATATATATAGGGCATGATGTTTTATGGTGTGGCATATCACTTTGGTCAGTTCAGGTCACCTGTCCCAGCTACACTCCCTCCTAGATTGTTTTGCTCACCTCCTCACCAGCAGAGCATGAGACAAGGGGGAGAAAAAAGTCCTTGACTTAGTACAAACACAACTTGGCAAAACACAAAACATCAGTGTGCTATCAACACCATTTCATACCAAATCCAAAAGACAGCACTGTAACAGCTACTGAGAAGAAATTAACTCTACCCTAGCTAACACCAGGGTAATTAGACACTTTGATCACTCCTTGTAGAAATCAAAGGCACAAATTCCCCTGTATGACATTTGCAGCATGTAACTTCAGGTTAAATTGGAAGATGATGTCAGAAGTATGATTCATATCAAAAATAAGCAATAAAAGAAAAACAACAGCTGAACTCCAGAATTTCATAGGAACATAGCTGATGGCAAACAGATCCAAGTTATTAGTTTTGAAAAATCTCTGTCATTATTGGATGTCTTGTCTTTGAAACTACAGGAGATGCTTTTAAGGAGACAGGGGTCTAGAGAAAGAAAAAAAGTGTCATTACATGCAAGTAATTTCTCTAACCCAACACAAGGAGGTTCTGTGCCATACTGAGATTGGACATTGTTCCCAAAGAGCTGGGAGTTCCTCATTTCCACAGCCTCTTCTATATGTAAAAAAAAAAATCTCTACTGGTTGCTGCAATTTCTCCTCCCTTCTTCCCTGCAGAGTTCTACTTTTGGGACATGTTTGTGACTATCTCTGAAAATGAGTTTAGCAGAGCTTGCATTTTTGAAGAAATTAATGGATAAACTTCACTGTAAATTTATTCTGTAGCTAGGCCTGCTTCTCCTTAATTCCTATCTAACAAACACTTCTTTGCAAACCTTGGCACCTGCACTATTACAAAGAAAGACCATTGTCCTAACTCACAGTTTATATGCTGGAGTTTAGTGTAAGTAGGTCTCGACATTAGTTGATCAACTAGTCAGTCTGTCTATTTATAACATAAACATTAAAAGCAATTTTTCTCTGTGGCATTTAGGAAATATTGTACATTGCAGTCTTGACATCTGCAATTTAAAATGTGCATGTTTTGTTCTCTGTTGTTTATTTAAGGCACATTCCACTATGGGCTCTCCAAGCAATTCTGTTAAACAGTTCATTTAGGAAATTCAGTACCCACAACTTAGAGTCTCCTTAAACAAAAGCTCGGCATCACCTACTGTGAAATCTACAAAAGCCTTGACAAAAGTTTCTTTGTTGTCACCTAGTACAGCTTTAGTGGAGAACCACAAAGAAAGGCACCAAGAAAAAGAAAGAAAAATATATAAAAAGAAAGGGGGGTGGCAGGGAGGGAAGGCAAAGAAAAAACACCAGACAGCAAGCAATGCTACTTTCATGAGGCTCAAGACTGGAATCTAAAGTACATACAATATATATAGTATATATAGTATACATATATATAGGGGGGGAGAGAGAGAGAGAGAATATATAATTATTAGGAACAAAAACTGGAAGAGAACAGTGCAGAACCACAGGCTCCAGAGTCAAGTTTTGCCCAAAGAAAAATCTGTAAATACATGTGGTCTCCCAATTGATAGCATTATGAAAATTACTTTGGAAAGATTTTGCCATGCTGTGCTCTCTGTGGCACGCATAAATCTAATGAAGCTGGCACTCTGTCCCAGACTTACATCAATGTAACTCTGCAGACTCTGTAAAAACTTAGAGATGCATCCTCAGCTACTATGAATTTCAAATAGTACCCATGACAGACCATTTTAATTACGTAGCTACAGGCTAAACATCATCAGATGCAAAATTCACAGCAATTCTGTCAAAGGCAGTTTACATAAAAAACTCTCCAGACTGAAATTAAGCCAATACAGATTAAAACAGTCAAGATCCACAACTTTGTTTTTGGCAATATCAATACAGCAATTCCTTCTTGACAGAGACTTAGCACCAGTTCATTACACCTATGGAATAGGTATTCCTAATATTATACCCAAATATCATATCACAACATAACAGTTAATGCTTCAATGAATAACAGACCTAAGCAATATTAGTTTATTGCAACTTCATGCTTCCAACATCTAAACTGCAATTGTGATAACAGTTCATTCTTTAAAGTGGAAGTCAGAGGGTTTAGATATTTTATTAAATAATTAAAAAATTAAAGCTTTTCAAATAATCTTCAAGAAAACTATATAACTATATTCACACACATACATGCTCCATTAAAAACAAACCAAAAAAAGTCACTTAGCTGAACAGAATTGGTTCACTACAAAATCATCCAGGCAATGACTAAGTTATATTTATGAGAAAATACAAATCTCAACAAAAAATTATAGGACTTTTGAATTCAAATCATTTATTTCAGGTGTTACTCTGTGTTGATGAGGAAGCCAAAACCCCCAATTATTTCTCCATCTCCAAAACTTGCAAAAATCCATGTCACATTTCAGCTAAAAGAAAATTATAAACATCCATACAAAGACCTATTAACTTGCCCTATGGCACACTCTAGTCCTGCTGAATTTTACATGACCTCTTAGCATAACAGCAGAATCATATAAAGCAAAAATATGTTTTGTTCACTTCCCACCTGTGGTCATACAAATTCCTTTTCCTTACTGTCTAACTTTCCAACCTATACTGCAATTTCCTAGACTCTCCTTGTGCATTCTTCTACTCTCCAAGGTGGCTTTAAATCCACAACTATTATTTAAATACATGGAGGGAGGGGCCAGCAATGTATTACCAGAATAGGTATTTCACCACCTTTTACAGGCTAGAGAAGTTTCCATAGGTGATGTCCAAAAGAAAGGTTCAGATAAGAGATGACTGAAAGAAATCTTCATGAAAAGGCTCAGCCCCCATTCAGAAAAGGAAACCTTTGCAAAAAAACTAAGCTATAGAAATAAATCACATGACAAACAAAAAAACCAGCACACCAAACAGAAGAATGTCACCTCTCAGCCCTTTCTGTTAAGTTTGCTCTTTGTTACTTCTGTTATTTCTCCACTTCCTCTCTTCCTTCTTACTTGAAGTGCACCACAGAAGTCACATGATTTCTGCCCAGTTACTTAAAGATCTCAGGGAAAAACCAAAGAAAAAAATCCCTTCAGGTTCCCCACACTTTCCCATAACCAGCTTTTCTCAAGCAAATACTGATGAGATAGAGCTGCCTAGAATACAACAGCTGGTATTATACTGATGAAACAAAATAGTTTTGAGTTTCTCTACTCTGCACACAGTAAAAGAGCATTTTTTTAACTTTCCTCCTCCTGAACCGGTACTCCACATTTGCTGCAGGTTTAATTCCCAGAAAAATATTTAAGAATGTCTGCTATACATACAGACCAAGTAATATATTATCCATCTCTCCTCCAAACCTGGCTTTTAAAACAAAAAAAACCTGGCTGACCACATGTCTTGCGGTGACTGTATGATGCCTGTATCCCCAAATCGTCTGTTCTGTTGGTGTTGAATATTAAATTCTGCAACTTTAAGACTGNGAGGGATTGCTTGGATTGGTTTTTTTTTTTTCCCTTTCCCTGGAGGGACCCCATTCAGAGGTTTCCTCCCAAATTTGCTCTAAACCAGGACACCACAGTTTCTCGGTGACTATAAAAAGTGATTATGTCAAAAGTCTCACACAAGGATAGTATGAATATACAACAAAGAACTTCCCAGAAATAGCAAAGAGCATCACATATTAGATTCTCCACAGCTTTCATATATGAGAATCTCTCAGAAAACATACTATTGCTTCAAAAGTAGTACTATATTTTAATCAAATGACTTAAACTAAACCTATCATGCACATTTAAGTACATCCACAAGTACCACCAGTGAATATATAAATATGGCAGAACCTCTGTTACATGACAAGAATATAGGATGGTAGCAAAATAAATAGAACACCAAAGTATTTTTCACTGGCTGAAATAAGGCATTTCTGGCTGTTCCACTCACAAAGATTATTTCTACATTGACAGACATTATATATATACACACACACACATTATATACATGTATGTATGTAAAATATATATTCTTTTTTACACACACATCCTAAAATGCACACAAATAGCTAGTTATACTACTAATGCTATTACCAAATAAATTCAGAGGAATTTCAAAGACAATGGAGTATTTACTATATACAGTCTATTTCCTCCTCATTCATTCAATGCATTTCACAGAAAGATAAACAAGTAGACCAAGCTGGAGAAGAGAGCTATGATTTAGGATTATACAACCTGAACCAGCAATGCATCCAAGTGGAGTCTGCTCCTGACTTATGATTCAAGTGAGAGCACATGGGGAAGTTTGTGAGGGGAAAAAAAGTGTCACCAAACCAGTTAGGTAAATTTCATGTCAAAAAGAAAAAAATATCATGATACTTGGTAGTACAAAATTGCCTTACTATACAAGAGTAAGGGCCCAAAAAAGTAACATAAAATGACAGAAAACAGTTTTTTCCCAGCTTCTTGAAAATATTTGGTACTAAATTTTAAGCAGCAGAGTAGTGGTTTTGTAGTTTCTCAGACTAAAGAAATCCAAGTCTTCATGATTTTAATGAGAAATTCTGTCCAGGTACCAAGGTTTCAAATCTATACACTTTTCAAAAAACAAACAAACAAACCACAAAAAGCCCCTGAAAAGCAAGTTTCCGTTCAAATGACCTTCAAGCCATACAGATTTAAAGAAAAAGGTCAGAAATGAAAAGCACCAACGTTAAATGTTTATTCAGTGTATCAACAGCCAACTGTAAAAATCATGTCTTGAAACATAACTTTTGCCTTACTGGGTTAGCTACAACATCCACTTCCTTCACACAGATACTTCACTGTAGTTTCATTCAAGCTGAGCAAGCCAGTCCCATCCCTTCTGTGTCCCACTCCCTTCACGTTTCTGCATGTACGTGCATGCTAGAAGGTCCATCACAGACCCATCCTCCCAGCTGGTGCTAATGGACCCATTTCCCACTAGCTCTGTCAAACTCTTCCTTTGAACATGCTGGTACTGTCTGCCCCACAATATTCTGCAGCAGAATGCTCAAAAAAGTCATACTCTCCATTGTTTCAAGTATCTTAATTTGTTCATTTTAAAGTAAACTCCCACCATATCTGACGCTTACTAGTTTCTGCATTGTGGGACTGCATAACTAGCTCTGTATGTTAACCTACCCAACATCTTTATGTTTTTGAAAAACCAACGGGAAGAGTCCCCATCTTTTCAGTCCCTTCCCAAAAAGCAACTGTTCCGTCCCCTGACCATTTTCATCACCCTACCACATGCTTTTATACAGGCTGAGATCTGATACATACCTCAAAGTTTCAAGTTAACAATCCAAAAGGATAGATTTGCTCCACAGTATTCATACAGCCTAGTACTCTAGATCTAGATTTCCAGACATAGCTGCTTCTGCTTCTAATTCCTGCTGCCAGAATAAAATTAAAAAAGAAAAAAATTAAATAAAAAAAACCTGGTAGCTAAAAAGAAAATTGTACTGGCCCTCACACACAAAGCTTTTCACATTAGCTTACACTTACAGCTCTGAACTAACAAGTTGAAAGCCAGACAGACACAAGGCAGTGCAAGATGCAATAGAGAAGTAGCAGAACAAACCTAGTCTCACATTGGGTTCTAGAATGCTGGTCCAGAGCCTTAGCCCTCCACCAAGTGACCTGTCCAGAGAGAGCCATGACTGAACATAACAGCAACTTCACTGCCCCCTAATAAGAGAGGGGATCTATGTCTCATGTACTGTTTTCACGCACATTTGTCCTCTGTAGACAGCTCACCTCAGAGGAGGTCCTTCATCTAGACCATCTAGGTCCTTCATCAATTGCAGGTACTCTTCTCAAAGTTTTAAATTCTTGAGACAAAGCACACCAGCTTTCTTTGAAAAAATGATTTCTGCAAGATGCAAAGGTAATATAAGAGAATAAAGTGTTTGGAAAAGACTGGAAATTAGACAGATTTTTTTCCCTTTTTAAACTTTGAAGTTGACCACCTCCAACTTTAAACAACAAACAGAAACTTCATCATGTTTTCAACTTTCCAAAATATTCTTCCCCTTATGATCTGGCTGAGATTTCAGCCCAGAAAATAACAGGTCCACATCTGCACAGAGGTGGGTAACACCTGCTGAAGAAAAACAGCACCCAGGGTTATCTGAATGCATGCCCATTAACTAGTCCAACATTCCTTCCAGAAGAATGGAGGCCGAGCAACATGCCTGCTGGAGAGACGCAACCTTCTTGCCTTTCTCCAGCCAAATCCTCACTGCTCTCTTTTATCCTAATATCCTTGGGAATCAGTCACCTGTACAGAGCAGTGGTTCACTCCCTCTCCTCCCAACAGAAACACACAGGGAAGCCTGAGGTTCACTCCTCTCACATAAAATAGCAGATCTCACATCTTTCTATTTCATCACTTCTTTGCATTTTTGTTTCAACACCTCCATTTCTTCACTGCTCATGCACCTGTATAAGTGGAATAGCAATTAGGAGACCAATGGACAGTCCATTAAGACAATCATTACTCCAGACATTGAAAAACTTGTCTGTTTTATCCTCATCTCATTGGCAAACCAACACTTTGTTCTGTATGGGAAAACACCATAGAAAGGAAATGTCTGAAAGCAGCAAAGGACTGTCCTTTGCTTTTCATGAAAGTTCAGTGTTTGTCAATGGCTATTTTTCTTCTTTGTTAAATGAACTGACCTTGTCTTCTCTGACACTATACCACTGCTTTTCATTACATAATGACTGGAACTCCCACATAGTCAGAGTTAGACAGCTGAAGACAAGAATTCACATATTTAAATAGCGGGGGGAAAAGTCTATATCTGAAGATACTTGGTTTATTCTGTTCACAGTATAAAAAAAATGAAGAGCATAAGAAAAGTTAAAATTCAGATACATCAGGTATCTACTCTCAAAGTGCTGCCAGGTAATGATTTTTTTAATCATCTTACACACAGAACCTCCAATCAAATCTTTTCCCACTGCAGATGAATTCTTGTGGATACACAAATACAGTGAGTTAATGTGCATGTTTCCTCTATCTTGACAGTCTCTAATGAGCCTGTTTCCAGAAACAACAAAGGACTGCAGCAAAGTGCAACCTAACCCTCTTGTGACATAATGCAGATACAAGACCAAATACCAAAGAGCTACCAAGAGTTTTCTTGTAGCAATTTCTGATGTAGTAAGAACCAGATATTAAAAACAAACAAAACAATAATTTAAAAATCACCAAAAAAAAAGGAAATCTACCAAGGAAACAACTAGGAACAAGCTAATATGGATTTAAAAGGAAATTAACCAAATTCTGCAAAGAAAGGAGAGAAAGCAAAAGAAGAGGTCAGACCTGCACTAGAAAAAGGAGAGACAGAAGCAGCTATGTGTCAGAACACAGCTGAGAAAAAAAATGGCTGAGAGGAATGAAGATATATGTCACTAAATCAGTCACTAAGAAGTAGAATAAATATTACTGATACTAATACAGTGAATATTTTTACCCATTTAATTTAGGCTCACAGCTTGAGTTTTCTCTCCTACCCTGACAATCCTGCTTGAGGCAAGTGTGCTACACTAATGCATTTTCAATTTAGCACTTCAAGCAGGTAATGTGTGCAGCACAAAACTGATATCTTTCAGATGTCTTTTCTACCCACTATCCTCCAGAAAAAAAATCAGCATCCATAGAGGTAAGGAAGCTGACAGTAGCACACTGCATATATATGTGCATTCAGCAGCTGCTGTACTAAGGAAGCATAAACACTGAAAGTGCATTTACCAGGGAGGTCATCAGTCAGGTTATTACATCTTCAAAAGCAGAAGGTAATAACCTTTGCAAGTCTGCAAGATCTCATTAAAGGAATTCAGCACAATGAAGAAACAGCAGTCTCAGTTTGGTTTCCTCCTCTCCCTACACATATCCTTATTTACCTACTTAATTTTAACCCAGGCTATATCAGCATGGCTCATAGGACCTACCAACAAAGACAATATTGAGGACTGCATGAAATCTACCTGGTTGCTGTACTTTGAAAGGTTGGAGTTACACTAAGCAAGGAACAGAGTGCAGACCAGCATCCGTGGCCAAAACATCTTTACTCAACACCTATGCTCTCCACATCAAAGCAGATACTTCAATTTATTCCTCTAGGTCAGAAGTAATGGTATTCCAAATGCTCCTTTTCAGTGTGTAAACAGCTCTAGTTAAACAAGCAATCCCATATAGATTACCATCTGCACTAATGATAGTAAACTCATATTGAAAACAACACTCTGTGTGTATGCCTGGAATTATGTCCTTATCTATTTCCTCTTTTTATAAATTTATCTTACTTAAGTAGTTAAGACTGTTCCAAACAATAATATAAACCAACATATTTTATATAACAACTTAAAATAGAAATGGTTTTTCTTTTCATTAAAACCAAGGACTCCAAATTTTTGGCTTACAAAATTTTGTATTCAGTAATTTAAGAAGCAGGAGAGAACCTCATGTGGAAAATTAAAATCTCCATTGTGCACTTTTGGGTAAGGCTTAATTTCTTTCATGGTATCTAGTTTCACTTTTTCCCCACCCTTTTACTGAAGTTGTAATAATTTTTTTTTCCATGAAGTTATAGTCAATCATTTTCAGGAAATAGAATCTAACTAGTACTACAAAAAATTTATAGAATAAAGTGCCACTCCAAAAATCAGAAATGTTTACTCAATAATCCTGCTCCAGGATGCAAATTCATTACTTTCACTGGAGAGTAGACAACTTGTGGCTAGTCATTTATTTTGCATTTATCCTGGTGGTCCTGTGTAGTCTTTGAAAACACAAGCTGATGAAAAACACTCTACTCGCAACTATGTAGATTTTGCATACCTTCTAATTTTTTTTTTTATTTTAATATTATAAGATTGGTGGTACCACTGAACACAAGTGTTTCATGTCAAAGCAGTATAGTGGATCAAAGCCTTGACCATATTCCCTTATTGCTACTAACCACACAGATAACATACAGAACCCACACTCACCACCTAAACAAATCAGAGGAAACTGAGATAGTGCAGGTACTAGGTAGACTTGTATTTTTAGTGAAGAACATGAATGACACACAAAAAACCCACAAACAAACAACAGCAAGCACTAGTGTCAAAACTTCCTGGTTAAAACTATCATTCATATTACAACAATATTTTCATGATGCACAACTATTTTTAAAAATGTTAAGGAGGAATCAACATTTGCCTCATGGCAACAGACACGTTGCTCACTATGACAAACAGCAAAATAAGGCTCCTCTTCCAATCCTCACACTGCTTCCAGCTCTAACCATCCTTTACACTCTGGTACCTATCAGTACTATGGAAAGTACTGTTCTGGCTTTGGGAGACATGCCGAGCACAAGATGCACTCACACTCTGCCATACAGAAAGGGAAAGCACTTGCCATGTCAGGTTGACCTTTCCTCTATTTGAGAGAGCAAACATAAGAAAAGTTTAGCAGCAAAGCACACCATGTTATGGTAAAAGAATGTATCAATAGCAAGCTAATAATCATACCTACTTCTGCTGAACCTCAGATTTTTATACATAAAAGAATTTTAATTAAGTTAACCTTAATCCCACCTTATTAATAATCATTTTCAGTCACTTCAGTCACAAGCTGGAGATAGGATAACACCCTTGCCTGGCTATCCAAATGGTCTCCACCTTTTCAGTTAGCTATTCCCATTCAAATGTTCACCTCTAACAAGAGTACAAGAAAATAGCCATCTTGACAAATTTCATAAATTCAGGTCACTGACTAGTGCAGGCTGCAACCAACTGGTACCACTCTATGTTCTCATCCAGCCAGGAAAAGATTTGTTGCTACTGGCCTGAGGCTTGGAACTTTAATTCCTCTCCTCTGCCGTATGAATGAACCAGAATAATGTAAAATGGCGTAAGTACAAGGATCACATTCAGCTACAAGACCTAAAGCTCTTGTGGAAATGAAAATCAAACACAACAGACATTTATGGAGTTATTATACAGTGCCTGCTCTGTAGCTGATTAACTTGGACACTCACCCAAGGACAAATAGTTAAACTATTACATCAAGAAAAACAATTACATAAAATGCAACTGTTGCTTAACTCAATTGACCTGATCTTTCCTTTTCACTAAAAAAAACTATGCACTTTAAATTTCTAAAAAGCTGTCCTAGATATTTCTCTGGCACTAAAATCAGGATCTCTTATCACAGCAAGTAAAGAAAAACTCAACAAAACACATGCTTAACTTGATTTTCATTATCCTTTTCAAAAGCCCAAATAATACACATGAAACACCAACTTCTTCCTCCTACCAACCACAAAGTTCCACAAACCCTTACTCTTCTTATCAAATACTCTCCATTCTCATCAGTATGAATTCATCAGGGATCGTCAGTTTCAATTCACATCTACAGCACCAAGGGTACTTTCATATTGGCACACTGGCACTCTGCTTTTTTACTCTTTTCTCAGAAAACAAGTTTCATTTAAAGCCTTCATTATTTCTACTTTATCATAGGTTAGATTTCTTTTCTTCACTTTTAGAGGGTTTAATTCATTATCAGAGCAGTTACTACTCCTTCTGCCCCACAAAAAAAATCCAGAATGCACTTCTAGAATAGATTCTTCAAATAATTTTCTAGATCACAGCAATTTAGAAAAGCAATAGTCCCATTATACACTTGCCAAAATCTGAAATTTCATGGAAATTTGTAACAAAAAACATGCAAGACCACAGAATGCTCATTTAAAAGGCTTAGTTAGTTTTGACATCCAATTATTCCAGTAACATCTTCATTATTACAGAGCATATCATGTAGTGTATCAATGCTGCTGTTGAAATTAACTAAAACTTCTGAAGCATCTTTATTGTCTGGACATGTTTGTTTGCAGGTCTGTTGACAAGGCAGGTCTGCAGGCTGGTATTTTTATAAGTGTTGTGAAGAGAAGGTACAAATATTGTTTCGTCAAAACCTGTGTGTCTGCGATCATCTATTAATCTATTAATGAAGAAGAGGTAATCTCTCAAAAAAAGCTAGCAAGTATCAGTCCAGCCAAAAGTATTAGCAGGTCTTCATCACTCAAAAGATTCACCCAAAAAGCTAGATAGTTAGAGGTTTTACTCTTTCAAATTATTTTTATCTGGCAAAGTAGACTTCTTAGCAAGCAGCAAGCCATTTGACAAAACCAAGCAACTAAGAGCAAGTAGTGCTTCTGCAGTATTGGGAAAACACCACCTGCAAGTGTACAGTTAGCTGTTCAAGATTTGTATGTTAACCTTTTAGAATAATGTGACTTTCTTTGTATAATGCAGTTTAGAGCAGGAAAATTTGTGCAATTTTTCAGCTGTCACTGTACATCAACATAGGCCCTGTCTTGTCCTTTCCTTTACAGCAAAAGTAGAATTTCCAAACAAGAACTCACTTTTGTACCAACACATATAAGCATATAGAGCAAACTATAGTCAGTATATATGTTTCTCCCAAGCAAGAATATATATAAGAGAAAGAGGAATAAGAGAGAACTGCCGCTTCATAATGTTCTTTCAGCAAAGATTTATAATGCCTTAATGTTGCCAAACAAACCTGATACTAACAGCCAAAGAGAGCCTAGTGACTATATGCTTGTTTTGTTTGTTAATTTTCACTACACACAAGATTGAAAGGCAGTAAAATTTTTTATAAGTTGCAACCCTCAGCAGTAGAGAAACCACAAGGAATGCACAGATGTGATTACCTTCTTCCAAGTTAAAAGCATTACTTCAGAAACATCAGCATATAAAATATGTTGAATCACTAATGAATGAACATACCTCAGTTTGCCCACAAGCCAGTTCTCCAGATGAACTGTTGTAAGCCTGTTTTAAATAAAGGGTTGCTTTAATTAGTGAAATATTACTAACTGACAGGGCAAATTCCAAAAATACTTCACTAGAATTAGAAACCTTTTTCCCCTCACTGTAACAATTTTTAAATAGCACTTAACCCCTACACAGCCACATAGGTATGCTCTAAGTATATCAATTTCTCCTCTGTAAATCAAAAAAGCAGTTAAGCGAGAAATAAAAATGTTTACCAAAGCATCTGAAAAAGCTTCCCAATATTATTACCAGAGATGAAGCCAACATTTCATTTCAGACCTGTATCAGATCCCACTAGGTCTGAATTTTTTTTACAGGGGGCAGAAGGAAGGGTGGTGGCACAGAGCGAAACACATAAAGGAAAGCAAAATGCCAGACAGCTGTTCAAACCAGTTTTTAGTTCAGCTTAAGTTCAATTCACAGCCTGTTATTACACTGACTGCATCTGTCACCTATCCCCACCTGCAATTAATTGTCCACCTTTTTGCTTTCCAGTTATTCTTTTACCACCTTGAACAACCTAACACCCTACAGTTCACCATGTGCACCTGAGACTCCAGCCTATCCCCACAACGTCCTCCATACAGTCACAAGCATACTGTGTTTATATATGATAGCAACTTGAACTCTGGGAATCAAAATTACTGCTGAAAGAACAGGTAGTAAGACATCAATACTAGTGCAGATATTTTTAAACAAGCAAATACCATTTTGCAAGTAAATAAAGGATTAAATATTTTTCTTAGAATAAGTGATAAAATCCTTTAAAGTTAAGCCAAACCAAATTCTGCAATTTAGTAACCTGAACTACTGTAATCTATTCAATCAACCATGACAAAATAATCTCTTCCATGCAAAACATTCACATATACACAACCTATTTATTGTACAACTCCTGTACCACAACATATAGATGCCCCCTTTGCTCCTACTGCTTGCAGGTGCTGCAAGTACAGACAGATGTCTTCAGCAAAATGATATGTCTTGTCCTAGTAACACTTTTGCAGAAAATTTATTATCTATTACTCTGACTCTGGAAGGATGGTTGTGTTTAACTGCCTCTCTGTGACTGAATGTGTTTTGTGGAAAGGAGAGAATCCCCTACAAACTTGGTTTATATGAAGTATCCTCCAAACACCAGGCTGCCCGAACTGAGATTAAGATTTCATTCATCTAACTCAGTGCTCCAGTGAGCTCAGTCTCAGGAAAGCAAGGTGATCCTACAAGGTCATCTCAGTGAAAATTTCTAGCAGAACCAAATGACCTGGAATTTAGGCTTAGAGTTGTCCAACTCATGCCATCGTTTCCAAGCATTCCAGTCAGCATAAGCTTATATATAATAATCTGCTGCAATGCTTACTTGCATCATGGTCTGTGCTAAGACTTCCTCTTCACCACTGACTGACCTGTCTAAATCAAGAAGCAAATACTTCCACAGAGACAGCAACAAACAAATAATCCTGCAAGGTCCCCCAAAGGTCCTCATATAATAAGTGCCAATATCTAACAAAAAAAAAAATTACAGGTATTGCACAGTTCATTTTCTTTGACTCACTCAACTTCCTTTAGTCCCAGCATCTTTTCTTAAAGAGACATTTGTTAAGAAAGCAATTCAATTACTAGAAACCACTTACTGCTCCTGAAAAATGGTAGCAGATCGCAGAATTGCCAATTCTTTTAATTTTTTTAACACTACTATATCACCCAAGATCTCTCAAACACAAAAAACAAAAAAACACCCCATTCTTTATTCGGTTCACTCAAATTTAGCCTCAAATACACAATCCTCTGTTAGCAGAGGCCCAGCTACCAGCAGGTGACAGTCACTGTGAGTTCAGGAGATTTCAACTGCCCTGGTTTCTTTTAAAAAGACCTCAGTGAGATGGGTGAGAAGAGTGTTTAATATTCTTCCCTTAGGACCCCAATGCACCTAGAATGAGCCACAAACTACAAAAGCGTCAAGGTAAGTCATCTAATCAAAGCCAGACAGACTACATTTATTCATCCTAGAACATTTACTACATTTATTCATCCTTTGTCAAACAAATTTCTGAAAAAAATTCTGTGAGATCTTAAAATTATCAAAGAGTGATCCCAATTCAAAGCAAACTCCTAAAATCTTTAGATGTAGAAGCAACACTGGGGGAAATTCCACTTAAAAAAAACCCTATAAACTTATACAAGACCCTGACTTATGTGCCACTAGTTTCTATCTTAATAAGAAATAAATACCCTCAGAGAGACAAAAAGTTCCAAATGACACAAGTGCACATACAAAACTTTTCAAAATGTCTTCTGGGGTGGGGAAGAGGTAAGGGATTAAATCACTCTGTAACCTGACCAGTGCTATTTTACCTGCAGGATAAGCACTCAAGCAGAATGCTGAGAAAATACAATGCAAAGAAAATCCTCTTTCTTTTGGAAGATCTTAACTTAAAAGTGCAACTTGAGAGGAGGCAGGGCAATACAAGTTCAACAGAGAACAAGCTTAACAGTCTTTAAGATGTTTGGTTGAGAAGCAGAGCATAAAATTTGCTATCACCAGCCTCTTGTCTATTTTCAGGTCACTCAAATGTGTATGATGCCTTCTACCCATATTTAAGAGGTCTGAGGTTGAAATAAACACGAAAAACACGTTCATGACAATGGATTATTGTGGATTGTCAATAAATAAAATTTTCTAAACTCACTAAAGTTTCTACACGGTAACCAAGTACTACAGACAACCACAACATTATACACTGAGACACATAGGAGGCTTGGAGTGCTACTGAGCAATTTTAGTTCCCTCCTCCTGCAGAATACATGATATTCCTCTGAACAATTAGTGACAATTTCTTTAAGAGTTGTAGCTTAGGAATTGTGCAGCCCTGCTTCCCATCTGCATTCTTCTCACATTCCCTCTATCTAGTCTGGAGCTCCGTGTCAGCAGACAGAGAAATGTCTTCCTGCAGGCAAGAATGAATAATCTCTCCCCAATTACAGAGTCATGTGTGGGCTATAAGCATTTTTCCAAACATAAAAGGAAGGCGAGAATTTGCTATCCCTATATTAGCAAGCTAAAACAAGCCAACCTGCAGATGGAAAGGATCAAAGCGTCTAAGTCAACTCAAAATTAATCCCCTTCAGGAATGTTCACCACCTCCCATCCACATATATATATCCCTCCAGTCCCTCCCAGAGCAAAAAGTCAAAATCTTTGAAATTGGAGTGATTACCCAGAATACTGTCGTGGTTTGACACTGGCAAAATGCCAGGCACCCATAAAAGCTGCTCATTCACCCTCTCCTGCTACAGATGGGCAGAGGAGAGAAAAAAAAATAACAAAGGATTCATGAGCCAAGATAAGGACGGGGAAAAGACACTCCAAGGGCAAAACAGACTCAGCTTAGAGGTACAAAGTAAATTTATTACTAACAAAATCAGAGGAGGATAATGAAAAGTAAAATAAGCCTTTAAAAACACTTTTTTTCCCCCTCAGTGCCTCCCTCCTTCCAATTGATAGTGCATGGAGACAGGGGGTAGAGATGTTGATCAGTTCACCACACAAGATTTTCTTCCACTGCTCAGGGAGAGGAGTCCTTCCCCTGTGAGACCATGGGGTCCTTTTCCCATGGGAGACAGTTCTCTGTGAACTTCTCCAGCATGGCTACAATCTCACAAGCAGCATTCCCCCCAAAACCACTGCAACATGAGTCCCTCTCACAGGCAGACAGTCCTCCCAAAAAATGCTGCAGCATGGGTCACTCTTCCACAGGGTGCAGTCCTCCAAGGACAGGCTGCTCCAACCTGGAAGCAGGGACCCCTCTCTCCACTGCATCTCCCACTGGATCACAGCCTCGTCCAGGCATCCACCTNTCTCCACTGACCTTGGTGTCTCCATGTTGTTTCCCTCACATGTTCTCACCTCCTCCTCTTCTCTGAATAGAAAAACACTGGTGCCTCCACTTTGTTTTGATTTGCTTCTTAAATTTGTTATCACAGAGGCATTACCATCATCTCTCATTGGCCCAGTTTTGGCCAGCAGCATGTCCATCCTCAGAACCATCAGGGATTGGCTCTGCTGGACATGGTGGAAGCTTCCAGCAGCTTCTCACAGGAACCACTTCTGTGACCCCCCCACTACCAAAAACCAGGCCATGCAGAACCAACACAACTTTATTCACATTTCAGTCCAGCTCAGTCTAACCATGTTTTCTGCATTAAGCAGAATACCTGTGTTTTCATATAATGTCATACCTGCAGGGGACATAGTCTCACTTAAAAGCACACAGATAAAGGCACTAACCAGGACAACTGGATCTTCATAGGAAGTGTTAATTCATTGAACAAGCGGCTGCCTTCTTTACAAATGAGCACAAGCCATTAGAAAATAAATCTCAAATATTTGTCTGATTATTTATCAGTTCCTTCTAGTAACATGTAATCTTCCACCACATGATCACTGACCATTTTGAATCTATTGTCTTAACCTAGACTGAGAATCAATGTTTCAGTCCCGGTTTTCCACAGAAGTACTGTTCTGTACTTGCACATTCAAAACATCACAGCTGAACACAGCCACTCTTTCCCAATTAGTCCTCAAATCCTCTTTCTTGGTAAGTGGTATACCATCTCCTGCAGGCCATAATGAAAGCTGGAGTGCCTCATTAACTAGTCTCCAGCTTTCAGGAAAGGTCAGTTTGTTGACACACTTCACGACCCTAACGTACAAAAAGAATAGCTATTCTCTTTCCTGGGCAGAATGAGCATCTGCATTTCAAAATAAAATAGAGTAACAGCATGTATACACACAGGGAACAGTCAAAGTGTTTCAATGACATAGAATTAGAAAATTAAAACTGCAATTTTTTGAAATTTGTTTTCTTCAAAATACCTATGCACAGCAGAAAGAGCAGGTATTAAACAGAAGAACACCCCCAGCAAAAGTTAAAGATTTTGTCATGTTACTTTTGCACTTCCTGGGGAATGGAGTTTTAACTGATTTCTGGCATAACTCCGATAGAGGTTCATTTCCTAGATGGAACTATAAATCCCATGATGCACTTTATCAATGTTAACAATAAAGCTATTGTGCTTCAGCGAAGCTACTCCTTGGAGAAAAGTCCAGTGCTTACCAAAGCTGGGGGTGGGGGGAGAGGAGAGAAAATATCACAAATGAAGCACATTCCAGAAAGCAGCACAGAAGTAAAAACAAAGTATTAGACTGAAAATGAAGACTTTTTAAACTGCAAAAGGTAAGAACTCTGTGGAAGAATATTTAAGTGTCAAGCCCGAGCTAAACCTATTTTCTCCTCTGCCCCATCATTAAGTGTCTTGAAACACATATGTAATTTAATACAGACAGACAAATACTAACATAAGATTCAAGCTTACACATTTAAATATACTTTTGGAAGGTAGGCAGGCAAAGGAGCAGCAGGACAGCACCAAAATATTTTATGTAACCACAGTATATAAGACAGAAAGAAATTAAACAAGTAAAAGAATATTAGCATCCATAAAATACTGCAGAACGCAAAAAGCTCTCAAAATAACACAGGAATCAACTGCAGCAAGGCCACTGCTGAATACCTGCTGAAAGGGAACACCTGCAAGTTTACAAAAAGCACAAAACATGCATCTCCTTTGAAAACAAGTACAGAATTGTCAGTCATCTCTTTCCACAGTCATAAAGAAAGTATGTAAGATTTGCCCATATTTATGGCCTATATTTTACTTATGGATTGAAGATGCACTTCTAAAACAAGCATATTGCTGATAATTGAGATTTTTTATTTCAACAAACCATACTCAAAGAGCAAGAACAGCTATAATAGAATAGCAGGGGTTTTTTAGATGCTTACAACCTTATGGATCAAAAAATGCCGATATTGGGGCTAGACCAGACAAAACAGAGGGAAATTTTAGGAAACAGGCTAATAGAAATCTCAGTGGTACAATTGATTTTCTCCCAGAGTTTGATGTGTTTAACCTACCCTATTGAATTTGCCACTGGAAATGCCAGGTTTCCCAGAACAAGCAAGCTGTACTTGACTTTCTATCTTCCAAATCCAATCCATCTCAATTGAAAATAAAAATAGTCCAAGGGACTGAATGTGGCTGATAACTGCAAGAGTAATTGAATGACTGCAAAAAAAAGATAGCATGCCCCAGGAATGACTTATTTCTAACTTAGTAAAATATTTTGTGTTCTTAAAGGAAGTGTTTTCAGAGGTTTTTCAAGCACTGATTAAATTCATTACATACTAAAATCAACAGCAATTAATTAAACCATAGACTCAGGTTCTCATTTCTTGACCACTACAACAGTCTATGTGTTTATTAGTTATAATGAGGTAACAACTCATTTATCAAAGCCAGACGGAAGTTTGTTACCAAAATCCAGTAGCTAATATTTCTTCATGTATATATAATAAATTTTAAAATGGGTGCATAACCTGGCAAATGTACAATATCAACAATTTGTTAAAATTACATTTCAACTGCAAACACTACAGAAAAGTTCAGATCCACCAGGTAAACAAAACCTAGCACATATTTTTACAAAGCCAGATGTTCCCAGAAGTACACAATACCCACAAAGATATTCTTTATAGCTACTATTTCCAGGACACCGACTGTAAGAAAAGTATCCTGTAACAAGTCACTATCACCCACCCATTCATCAAAAGCTTGCATGTGTAAAAGCTGTTATTTCCATGACTAACTCGTTTACAATTAGGGGAAAAGTCACACCAAGCTGTGGAACACAGATCATGTCTTCCTCTTCACTAGGTCCGTGAAAGACAGAAAACAAGGATGCTCATCATGTGGTACAGAACCTAACACTGCTAAAGCTAGGTGTTACAAACCATCCAGCTCTGGAAGAAACTTCTAATGGAGCAATCCACTAGCTTGTGGTTGGTATAAAACAGTCAGGAATGCCTGAGCTGAGCACATCTCAGTCTCTCGGGTTATAGCAATTGCACTTCATACAAAAGCAATGAACCAGGAAGGGGATAATCTGCACGTACAGCATACAAAGAGACAAGACTGGAAGACCTCTGAGCCAATACACTGTCCTTTGATATGGAAGGCTCACCTTCAATCTCCTTCCCTATCTTTTCTTCCAGATTGAAGATGAGCAGCCCAAACACAGTGCTGTGGTATCTGTCTTGGCTCTCTGAATAGTGGATTATTTACCTCAATGGTCTAGTCTCAGATTCCAACACCAGTTTTACACCCCTTCTTCACAGTGGGTTGCCCTCAATTCCCCCTACATGCTGCTAAGCTATCAACTCATCTGTCTAACAGCAGCAAGCTATCTCTGCTAACCACTACAAACACAGGCACAGCCCTGAAACAGGAAAAAACCTCAGCATGTCAGAGGATTGAGCTACTGACACTACTGCTGCCAGAGGACTGGAGAAGGAGGATATAGCCACTTCTGCAAGGACAAGAATCAACAGCAGCATCCTGACACTGACCAGTAACATGAAAGAAGGTGCAGAATGCAGAACACAGCTCTCTGGCCCTCCTCATCCCTTCCAGAGAACAGGTGGGAAGCCAGATGGAAGTGTCCTCTTGGTCACTTTCAACAGCAGCAACTTGTTGAATCACTAAAACAAGAGATATGGAAACCTGAGTGCACAAAAAAAGGCCCAAAATGCACTAAACAAGATGAATAAGGATGATTAGGGCACAAAAATGTCCTATTTTGGCAAAAAAGAAGCCTTGCAAAAACCTGAAGTTTTTGTCTGCCAAAAGATAAAAGGTGTAACATGCTTTATATGGCACAAAGAAACACCGATAGAGAAAATGTTTCACCAGAGACCCTGGTATCCAACAAGGGAATATTACACAAATATAAATATCCCTCATCAAATTACACACTAGTGATTACTTTTTCACCCTATCTCCTCAAAAGAATTTTAGTAGTACTAGCTGCAGAAAAAGAACAAGTACAGAAAGACCTATGGAAGAAGGAAGACCACCCATTTAATTTCAACTAAAAAGATAGCTGTAAATGCAGTTCTTCTATTGATCAATTATAATAATGTGCTTACAAAGCATAGAGTCTGGGAAATGGTATGCAAGGTACACAAGGTAGTACAGTACATTGAAAGTTTGATATATGATCTAATGTACATTCTTCCTTGTATTGCAAAGACCTCAAACTCACATCAGAATTCCACAGTTACCCCACTAAAATTATCTCCTTCAAGAAAAACCATAATACAGCATTTTAATTGGAAGTAAAATTATATGTCTACAATCACTTTTTCACTCTATCTGCAAGTATATAGATTTGACCAAATGGGGAGGAAAAAAGATGGCCTCTACTCTGCTTTTTTCTGTGTTTCTCTGGTTAAGGCTTAAAAGATATCATCATCAAAGTTTTGTTTTTTCAGTAAATTAATGCAAGACAGAAAGTTAAATTTAAAAAGCTAAGCTCTAGAGATTTCTCCCAAACATATAAAACCTAATACACTGTTCTCCAAACATCACCATTCTTTTTCTTATTCCCCAAATCATGAATAAATACATTCCTAAATGGATTCACATTCTTCTTCTGCCATCCTCAAAGCTAAAAGTGTCTGTGCAGCTCAGGGAACTACAAAAATGTAATAGCATCTTCCCTTCCTCTGTCTCTGAGGCTGCTTAATTTCCTCAGATCCTTTTCAGTGGATGCACATTGAAAGCAGGCTGCATCAACACATCTGTCCATTAGACTGCTGCATATCAATCTGCCACCTTATGCCTCAAGCAATTCATTATCTCAATTCTGTTATCACACAGGTCTGTACCTGCAGGGTAATTAGATAGTAGCGTGGTGGGGTAGGCAAGATGAGTAGTGAGCAAAAGAAAGAAGAAAGGTGGACACCTAATCCCTGTGAGGCAAGACAATGTAAATTTCCTATCACTGGCAGATCACTACAACAGACCCTGCAGACTATGAAAATTCTGGCTTAATATATCAAGCACAGGAAAGCTATACTCTTTTCCAGAAGCTAACAAGACCTGAGTATGCAAATCCAATTATATTCTTAAGCTGTGAAAACAAACAGCAGCGTTAGCATAGTTAGGTTGTGAAATACATCAATACAGAAGACTACCAAATCAAGTGGGATAAAGGGTGAGGGGGCACTTAGATGCATTAAGTGTATTATCACTATCACTGCAGACTCCTTCACACTACCATAAAGATAAGAAAACTTCAGACTTCCATTTATCAGAAACAGCAGCTTTCTCTATCCCTAGGTGTAAAATATAATACTGCAGGCTGTTTTTCTGAAACTCAGTTTTTATTCATCATCAAATGGCAGGCTTCAGACTTCACTTCGGGAACACTGGCCTACCAAAACCTTTAATAGCTTTGACATTTCCCAGATGCTTGCTTTCCCTACCCCTCACTAAAATAATTTGATGCCAAACACCTGCAACCACTTATATGTGAATCCCTGTTACAGCAGTCCTGCTGTGTAAGAAATAACTAAGCAGGAACCAAACTTAAATTTCAGAGAGGCTATCCAGTCACCTGGTTTGCTTCTCACCTTCTACCCACAAAGGTACTAAGACCAGGAGAAACAACAGAACAAATATCCAAAATCCATCCCCCCAAATAAAAGCTGACTTGTTCATTCACCGTCTCCTATCACACTTCTTTCTTCACAGCTGGAAGGTCTCCATCAAGAGCTATTCTCCAAGCCTCTTCAGCAATAGCTCAGGTGTGTAGCTGATACACAGACTCTCATTGTGATATAGTAACTTCTGGTTGCTTTCAGTCCTGGATTTGAGCTCTCTGCAGGGAGGCAAAGGAACTAAGGTTAACTTCACCTGCAAAGGTTCTTCTTTTCTAGGCTTCACTTCCTTGTTGCTGGTCAGGCTTAGCCTATGGATCCACACTATGCTAAAAATGTTGAACATTTCCAGATGGTAAACAACAAGAATTGCTCTACATCACCATTTCACTCAAACAATATGTTCTCATCCTTAAATCAAAAACATGAGTACCTTACTTAACATATAAACAACCATTTCCATTGTGATCTTCATAATTTTGCTCAATACCAGATGCCAATGCCAGTGCCAGAATTAGGACGCAAACTGAACCATGCAATATTTTAAGTTGCACTGAAAGGGAAAAATTGTAGCAAATAAATAAAGCTTTAAATTTCTGACAAGTTTTGAGAAGCTAATGCATAAGGCATATTCACCACTGATTACCACAGAAGAAATTGTATATTCTCAATAGGTACTCACTAAGGATCAGAATATACTTCCAAAATGCAAATGAGTTAACAATCCCATTCTTCAACAGGCAGCCAGAAAAACACCACTAGAAATTCTCATCAGGAATAAAACTGAACTGTAAGCCCTAAAATTAAATGCTAAACAATTACTAAGTTTCTACGGTATTTTTTACTGACTTCTTAAATAATTTCCTTACATTCATTCTCATTCATTACACCTCTTCTGCAATTTCAGAGCTGCTCTATTTTAGTTACCATCTTTCTTTTTGTTAAAGAATGTATTTAGGAGACACACAGGTAATTATACTAACATGGTTTTACCGAAGTAAGTGCCACCCATCTGTCAAAAATACCAACTCACTCTCTGTCATTAAGGTCACTTCCAGAGAAGGGAAGTCGGACAGAAGAGATTAAGACACTCCCCATCATCTTTTTCTAATGCAAAAGAAATTGCTGTATTTTTCCAATATTCTGCATTATTATAACCCTATCTCAGTAGTATCTTCTGATCTGCTAGCCATGGAGCAGATAAGCCTGAGGAATGGACTCACAGGCCACCCTGCAAGCAGCCCAGAGAGAGAAAAAGATCCCTGTTGTGGGTTCTGTGTTCCAGACATAAATATTTTCTGAACGACCAGAAGACAAGAGCAGGCCAAATGGGGATGATATCCCAAAATAACACAGCTGTTTTAGTAAAACAAAGTGTGACCTGCAGAAAGGTACTTTGGATTAAATCAGAGATTGCAGGGAACACTGATTAAACCACTTGTGGCCACTGCCTTATCTAAATAATCATTCCCTGTGGCACATACACAATCCAAGCTCAAATACAATGTTTTAACTCCTAGAAAACTCTTGGCAATGCAGCACTGATTCATGAGCAGGGGTACTTCCCACAAATTACATTAGTTATTAGAAGTAATCAATTCAGTTACATACACACACCAAAAAAAGCCAATTCTGGCTATGTAGGATGAAAAACCCACTACTTTCAATACCTCAAGGGTTCTCTTTCACAGCTTCAACCTCATAAAAAAATCCCATTAGTTTAACCGAAAGTCCTGCTTAGCCTAGACAAACTGTAGCAGCTTCTTTTAAAAATTAGCCAGTTTATGACATCTGTAATCAGTCGAAGTCAAGCAGCACACAGAAATTTCCTATCAAACATCACATAAAATAGTCCCAAAGCCCCTGTAGCTCTCGCTACTGTTTCATTTCATACCTAGTAGAAAGTAAACACTGCAATTACAAAGGTAACGACTACCACCAGGCAGTTCTCAGCGTCAAGGGGAAAAAAAAAAAAAAAACACCACCACACTGTTAAACATAAAAGCAGCATCCCAAAATAAAAAAATTCAAGCTACAGAAAATACTGTAGTTCTCACCTAATTCTAGGCTTAGAAATGTGACTCTTGGCTAAGGTTCAAGTCCTTAACATTCAGGAGACCACCAGTCATGAAAGATCCCAACTGTGGAGCCTGAGCCATCCAGCCTGCGCTACGGGCCAGCACCAATGCCAAAAG
The DNA here is from genome assembly GCA_013397375.1 of Toxostoma redivivum. Taxonomy (NCBI): domain Eukaryota; kingdom Metazoa; phylum Chordata; class Aves; order Passeriformes; family Mimidae; genus Toxostoma; species Toxostoma redivivum. The sequence goes on from VXBI01012890.1 coordinate 42,591, forward strand.
CTGTTTAAGACCTGGACGCTTGTCATAAGACACACAAAAATCCCGAATCTCGATCCTCAGTAAGGATCATTTATCTACAAAAGGCACCAGAAAGCATCAAGCAGCTGGAAGTTTTAGCCAGTGATGGCAAGACACTGCCAACAGCTCAGAAAAGCTGGAGAGATCTGGGTAGGTACCAAAGACAACACCATTTATCACAGACACCAACAGATGTGCTACAGTGGTCCAGAGCAGCGTAAGCAAGGGCTGTCTGTGGATGGCGACCCCAGAGCAAAGCGGGGGTCTGGGAGTCTTCCCACTGGCGGACGCACCTCAGCCCCAGACCCGGGGTCACCCTGCCTGACAAACCCAGAGGCTGAAATAACTTTCTAAGAGAGAAGCGAGTGCCTGGCCACTAAGTTCTCAGCATGGAGAGCGCTAGCCAGAGTAGAGACACGGGAGCGCCTTCCCGGCCCCTCGGCCGGAGCCTGCCTGCGGCCCTCACTCAGCCCCGGCGCCATCCCGCCTTCCCTGCGGCGCCGCTCCACCACCTCTACCCTCCCGCAAACACGAACTCGCCAACACTGTCCCGGTGCACGGCGCTCCCAATCCCTCTGGAGTGAGCTCCCGCCCGGCCCCCACCACCGGGAGCTGCTCCCTTCCCGCCCCAACACGGAGCCCCGGCGGCCGGCAGCGACCACTGTGGGGGATCTCCTCCACCCCAGCGCGGCGGCCCCGCCGAAGGGCCTGCCTGCCTCCTTCCCTCCCTCCCGGCCCGCCGCCGGATCTCCTCCGCTCCGCTAGGAACAAAGCCCCGCGCCGCCGCACCGGCCGGGCGCATTCTCGATCCCGTGGATCACGACGGCCGACGAAGTTTACCTCGTTCTCCGGAGCGGGAGCAGGAACGGGAGCAGGGATCCCCCCTCCCCCAGCGCCGCACACACTTGTTGTTATCTCCTGCGCTCCCTGCGCCGTGAGAAGCCTGCAGCGCCTCGACCAAGGCTGAGGAGGAGGAGGCGGGGAAGAGGAGCGTGGCGCTGCTCCCGCTCGGGGCGGGGGGTACGGAACAGCCCTGCCGTGCCTCGCCTCGCTGCCCCTCACCCTGACGCGGCGACAGCGGCCCCCCGCTCCGACCTGCTACCTGACGCCATGTCCCCCGGCAGCCCGGCTGCCTCGCCCGGGAGGCTGCTCTGCTTGGCAAGGCGGTGGGGGCTCTCCCGGCCGGGGGAGCGCCGCCACCCCTGGAGCCCTGCATGGCTGGGCTTTCCTCCCTCTGCCCCGGCCGCTTGGAGCTTGGAGTTGCAACTCCAGAAACAAGAGGATTTGCCTCTCTCCGCGTCGGCTTGGCGTGGCTGCCGGCAGCGGGGTGAGGCTAACCCCCATGAGCAGCCACGGGCAAAGTGCCGCAGCAAGGAGGCCAAAATCAGCTGCGTGCCCAGAGCTCTGCACCTGTTAGTTTCTCAGCACGGCACCAGAGACGCAAAGATGATCCCTGAAATCACGGCTCAGATGCTGCCTAAGGCTGTAGATTCCCTGTGTACATATGTTCGCGCAAGTACAGTTCTTTAGCGCACTGATATTTATGCTATTTACACACCGAGAATTACCTCTCCCTTGAAGTAGCTCAAGAAAGGGCAACTCCACACCTGGAGTTCCTGCAGGACACATGCACACACGGCACTGCTCTCTGTACCTGCTGGTTCACAGCTGCTGCCACTTACATAAGGAGTGACTTCCGTGATGTAACACAGCCAAAGAGCAGGGCAGGGAGGACACACAAGTATTACTGTCCTTTTGCTCCACTTTCAGAAAACAGAGGTTTTACCCCAGATGCAAAAAATGAGAGCTCATGTCATTCCTTTGGTGTAAAATTTCACCCCCAAAGGTACCCTGAAATTTAGCTGAAACAGGTATAACTTGAGGGCATTCCTTGCATATATATATATATATAGTTAATCAAATATTAACTGAAGCAAAAAAGAACTTAATAGGGTTCGGTTTGCTAGCACACACTACACAATCAGATGGTAACTGAGGCCTCTCTTGAGACAAATGCATGTTACTAGTGACAAAGGAAAGGATTTGAACATGCCTCTTATGACAAAGACCTCATCTAAACAGTGTCCTTGCTGATGTGACCTTGCTGTAGCTTGTTCCAGAAACAAGCTCATAGAAGTGATAAGTAATAATCAACACCTTACTTCATTACTCTTAGAGGCTAGTTTTACAGCCAGCCTATTCTAGTACTAGGCACTTCCCCTGGCTGATTTAGGCAATACAGTGGCTAATATTTGCAATTCTATTGCATTGAGGACAAAGGACCACCAAGAAACAGAGATCTCTAGAGATCCCAGAGATGGGTTTCAAAGTTCAAAGCTAAGTCTGTTTTTTGCAATGCTTCATATTATGGGAATAGGCAGACAAAGTGCCTGCAACACCAACAAAACAAAAGCAGAATTACAATCACCTTCCAGCTTTCAAGCGAAAGTTTCAAAACTTGACCTTCAAGGAAAGAAGGCAGAAATTACTATATTTTTTTAGAATTTAAACTATAATGTTTTAACACACTGACACATGGTTTTGAAAAGCTTGCACTTAGGCAATACTTCACATATATGCAGATACCAGCTTACAGATGCACATATTTTACATATGACATTAGTCAAAGAAAAAAAGTATCTTTGCATGACATCTACAATGTGAAGGCTCAGTGCCAGGAAGTTCAATGTGTAGGGTTAATACCATAGTGTTAGCCTAGCATTAGTGGTCTTTACATTTTATAGTATGTCTATGGTAAATAATATCTTCTTATATGTTTACAGCTCTAATTATCACCTCTATATTGTGAATTCCTCCCTTCATCACTTTTTCCTAGGAATGGGGAAGGACAGGAAAGGAGAAAATCTGTTTCTGTGTTTTAAAGAGGTTTCAGTGTTTTTGAACCTGTCTAGAGATGTTGCCACTGACTATGTTGAATATTCTTGTAATACACAGACTCACTGCCTCAAGGAATCTGCTGTGTGCTATGCCAACCTGCTATCAAAATAGTCTTGCCTTCTACTTTAATGACATCAAAAACATTTTTAAATAGTCCAAAGAATGGAGTAAGACTAGTTACAGTAGTGACTTATACCTTTTACACACTGGGTTGCCCCTTGCTTTATTCTTACTGGTATCTACAGAAGCAACCAAATTTGAGTAATGTATCAGGTGAACAAATAAAGATCTTATACCAGAAGGAAGAGGGATTGCTTGGTCAGTTATTGCTGTGTTGAAACTAACCATCTATTCTTACCAGCAACCGAGAACTTGGAGAGCAAGTTATGCAGAAATCAGGGCACAGAAAAATGGTTTCAGTTCTATTACTATTTTCCTTAAATAATAGAAACACAAACCAGAACTTTCATGTGCATAAAGTACATACAGTGATGGCATATGCTATGTTTATAACCACTCATAAGGCATATATATATATAGATCACATTTGCATCAGGAGTACTTGATAGATACCAAGTCTCCCTTGAGCAAGTCTCCTAAAACTCGGTACACTCTTCAATAGGCTAAAAGTAGGGTATTTAACATAAATTTGTAATCTGACTTCAGTGTCAGAGATCACAAAATAACTTTAAGTAGCTCCAAATGTAGCATAAACAGTAGCATAAGAATTTACAGTGTTTCATAAATGTCTCCCCAGCAGCTCTGTATTCTGGCATGAACAACCACCGCATTTTTATTTGCAACAAGAAAAAGACAGAGTTCTATGGTAACTGGTTTTAATGTTTCTTTTCATTTTCAGCAAAACGAATCCTTATAGCAGCAGTGCTGTACAAGTAATAATCATCTCATTCATGTACTGTTGACAGAACTGGTGATCTGTAAAGTTCCTTCCAACCCACACTATTCTATGATTGAAGAATTGCCCCTGCATATGTCAGCTTTGGCCACTAAGTCACCATTTCATAAATTTTCAAGCTACCATACAAACTGACCATATTTAACCCCATGTTCTAAGAATTAATCTATTTTCTACCACTGACTTACTGGTACAGATGATAGATGGTATCTGTGGTGGTTAAAAAGCTATTGTTAAATCTGCTGACTTATCAAACACACCCATGATTGTGTTACAAGTACAGCAATTAATCAATCTGCATTAACCTTCTGAAATGTTCAGTTGATACAAAATCAAAAGAAAAATACAAAATTTCTAAACTGTTAATAACTTCAGTTCATACATCCAGTGTGCTGCAGAAAAATCTATCAATTATCTGATTCTTACTGGTACTCTGATTATTTAATAAAAAATGGTCAAGAACAAGAAACTTCCACAGTATATACAACATTTTCTCCCTGTACTGATTTATTATGTTCCTAATAAATTATTACATTTTTGCAGGTTATCAGCTTGCAAGGCAAGCCCTTGTAAGTGCATGTCTGCATCATCCACTACAAGATAGTGTAGGCATGCTGAAAGTAGTTGTAAAATCAGGACTATGCAGTTTTAAGGTTGGCTCATTTATATAATTATGGTACAATGAGAGCATGTGTATTCATGTAATCCAATACTTGATGCCCTGTGATATAACAAAAAATGCCTGGTACTTTACATATTCCAGTAAGCATTTTGCTATTCTCCAATGTCCTAGAGCTGCTCCTCTTTTTTTTTCCCCCTTGCATTAAAAAGCATTAAGAAGAAACTAGTGAATAACACTGAAATTGGCAAGTTTAAAAGTAATATTGTGAAGGCTGCAGAAAAGCCTCTAATATATTGTATAATTGATGCTTTGTTTAAAATATACTAGCACAACTGTAATCCAGAAAAAAACACCAACTCCAGAAGTGCTTTCAAGGCAAGTCTTATGGTACTGTTGAGGGAATTCATGTGTTATTTGGAACAGAGAAAACTTGTAGGAAAGAGAACTAAATAAAAAGTAAAACAGTTGCCCCTTTTTACTCTTCACAAAATTCAAATCAGTTCTCTCATAGGACTCAAACAGAAGTGCCACACAGAGGGATCAGTTGCACAGTTCTTCAACTCCAGTGATGGGAGGCAACTGAATCAAATGCTATGTATCATATACTTAGTGTAACATGAATGGAAATTTAGTGCAGAACATACAAAAGTTTCTGTAACAGGCTACACAAAGTTAAAAAAAAACAAAACAAAACAGAGAACCTGGGGCATGATGTTGCAACATGCCTCCTCAAATCTCAGTGAATTGTTCCATGCATTCTAAGCATCGGTGACCACTGGGGTTTTTTGATAGCACAGGAGCTTCAAAAAAATATATTTCTCTTCCTCCACCTCCCTTTTTGATACAGTGAAACAGGACCCAACTCAGAACAATCTCTAGAGATAACAGCTCTGAAACAGAATCAGCAGACTCACGTACATATTGAGTGTCTATGAATAACATTAGAATGTGTGTACACCAGTTATTAGTGGAGATGGGAGGATTTCCTTAACCTGAAGAGAAAGCAAGCTTTCTTCAAGCCTCTGCAGAGCATCCTACCTCCTACTGATGGTCCAGTAGTATCAGCTACCAATTATCAGTGAAGTCATACAACACCTCATAGATGAATAGCCATGAGTTTACATGACCATTTAGAACCTTCGCGGACTGCAAGTTAACCACCACTGTTTTCTAGAATGTGGAGCCAGACTACTCGGGTTCCAGCCATTAATTTGAAATTAAGATTGTTTAGATAAGGGTAGATGGAGTCACAGTCTTTAAATTCATATTGTGGTTTAGGAATGGCATTGCCCAATTTAGTATTCCCACCAAATCCCAGGCACCGCTGTACTCGCTTCCCCTCCCACTCCCCTTCTCCATCTGGCAGCTGGAGAGGAAAATTGGAGGCACAAAAATAAATATAAAATAAGAACAATTTACTGGAAACAGGAATGAAATAAGAAAACAAATAGTAACAATCCTAATAACAAAAATATACAAAATAGAGAGTGATTCAGGTAATTTCTTTCCCCATCCTAGGCAATGACATGAGATGGTATTAAATAACCTCATGGTCCTAGCCATGCCTCCTCCTGCCTACTGAAAAAATTAGCCCTGTCCTAGCTGGAACCAGGACAATACTATGAACAGGAAATTTATTTAACCAAATACAATAATTATCCCTTCTTAAGCATAGTATGCTATGTCTCTGTAACATGTAAAACCAATGGCTGTGCCCCAAGGAGCATGAATTTTTGTCCAGTGACTCAACTCATGGCTGCTTTTTACAACCCTATATACTAGCTCCAGTTTAAGGAAGGTCCCTAAACTTTCATTGTAATGTCAGCTGTACAAAAATGGCTCATCTATGATTTACATAAATCAGAGGTCTGATAGTTGCTCTTCTCGAGGAATATGATGTCTTCTTTTTAATTCAGAATGACATGATTCAAAGAATAGATCCCAAAGAGTAGAACCTAACCTGCAAATGTATATTATGAAAGGAGGATGCAACAAGACAAAATTTTTTTATAAAACACCTTCCTGTGAGTTGAGACATGTCTGCCTCCAGGCTCCAGGTACCCAATGCTATTTCAAACTCCCGTATCCTTTCCCCCTCACTCCAATTTATAAATCAAAATAGTCTTATTTTCCCCAGTTTGAATCATATGGGGAGAGAAGACACAAATTTTGAGTTTGGTGTGAGCGTATGCTGTCCAATAACATCAGAAGAGTTGCAATAACATAACTGTAGCCACATGAATTAGGAAAATACATTCAATGAGCTATAATAAAATAGAACAGAGGAACAACATCGCCCTGAGTGAACACAAGACACAAATCAGCCTCTTGTATTTTCCAACTCTGCAAGACAAACCAAAACTCTTAACTGTTCAATGAGGAGGAAAACTTGTAGCATAGTGACAATTATAAGGCACATGGGAATCACATTACCTATTTGTTCCATACCAAACCTCATCATAGATTCCAGTCAAGGAAAATTTAGGATAAAACACAATGAAAGTCTTCACTGAAATCTGCTATAAGGAGGGAGAATGTTTTAATTTTGCTGCATCTTTGATGCTCAAATTGTTTCATGGTTCTCACTGAAGACAATTTTAAAAAAAAACAAAAACCTTCTTACAATTTGTCATTTCCCACAGAAGTTTCTGAAAAGTTACTTTCTGCCTACCTGTTAGATTATGCCAGTCTTATACAAGTAGAGATAGTGGTAAGTTATTTATGACAAGTGGCAGGAAGCACTAGCATGAGCTGTTTCTAGGTTCACTCAGACACCTGTGAAAGCCCTTAATTTCTCAAGCAGAGCTTAGGGACCACTAACTGGTGCTGTCCCACACTTTTGGCCCACTTATGCTGACACAGCTTCCTACCAGGCTTACTTTGCACTGGTCTACAGGATGTCTTTTGCCACTACAGCCATCTCACCTGTTCAAACAATAGGAACTACACACCTTCTGCTGGGATTACCCTTCTGCTGGGAGGCCTCCATCTCCACCGAGGCTTTGCCAGGAGTGCTCCATCAGTTTAGAAAAAGGTTCTTTTCCTTAAAAGGACTCCCAGTTGACATGGCTGTGCCAGTCCAACTTTACAGCTTTAAAATGTCGAGCAAGACAAAATTCTGAAATTAATTCTCCTTTATCGATGATAATCTTAATTTTAGTTCCCTTTCTTTACTGTCTGTTTTGTCAGCCTGGAGAGTTCACATTTTCAAGCCTTCATCCCAAACCAGGAACTTCCCTTATAATAATGAATACCGGGATTAATGTATTATTTACTTATGTTCAGAACATTATAAATACACCAAATTATGGCAAGATTTAAGATAAAAATGAGCATTACAGGCAAGAATCTCAAAGCTACAGGCAAGAAAGGGTGTTGCCTAGAACTACAGAAACTTGATATGGCCAAGACATATCTGAATATGTCAGAATAGCTGATGTATATCAAATTTACAGACTGATAGATCTTCCTGATCTCACATTATTCCAAAAGCAGCACCTCTGAAATGAACTAGGTACAGTGCTTTTGTCTCTTCAGTATGGAGAACAGAACTAAATCTAAAATAAGGGATGTTATCCCTCACTCAAATTTCGTTCACAATAAGGGAATTTCTCTTTCAAGCTTGATCAAGTTTATAGTTATTTTTGATAATTCCTATGCCTACTCCAATATCAGACTGATGTACAATAGTAGCCTAATCACATGACTCAGATTTTTGAAATTGTTTTTTCCTTTCTTTTCCAACACTTACTGAAAAAAGTGGAGGAGAGAGGGTCTAGATAAAGAAACTTGGTGGACTTCTAAGGTTCTATTTTAAACAGCCCCCATAAAAAAGGTGCAACAAAAACTCAAACAACTCTAAATACACTAAAGGTTGTATCTTGAGATCACAGTGTTGTTCACATCATCACAGAACATTCTGATTTGGCAGAGACCCTCAAGGATTGTCAAGCTCTTCAGTGACTGGTGCATACAGAGATTGAACCTGCAACTTTGGTGTTATTAGCGCCATGCTCTAACCAAGGTCGTATTTAGAGTTTCACAGAACATCTGAAAACAAGTTATCAGGCCACCTTAGTTTAAGGCAATTATATGGAGTGGACATGCCAAAATGAGCTATCTCTCCTTAGTTTTAACCACTCCCATTTCATCAATTAGGAGACATGGATGGAACAAGATATAAGTCAAAAAATAACAGTTTACTAGAAAACAAACAACAACAGCCAAGATTATAGCAATAACCACTAGACACAAAGGTGCTGAAACCCTTAGGCTCCCCAGGAACAAAGAAAACAAGATGCCAGGTATCTTGGTTTAAGACAATTGTCTTAAAGGGAGACACTCTAACATGAGTTACCTCCCCTTAGTTTTAACCAATCTCTTGCCACCCATAAGGAGAAATTAATATGAGTAGATGTAAGTGAAAAAATAAGTTCACTGACAAGCAAAACAAAAAGAGGCAAAAAATAACAGCAAATAATCATTAGATACATTAAATTGCTAAATCTGCCCAACTTCCCTGGCAACAGAGAAACTTAAATTGGCAGAGACACCTCCCACCAAGAGCATGTGGCTGAAAAGACAATGGGGAAAATTGCAGCACCCTAATCGTTATCTCTCCAGCAGTGGAAATTCCATGAACAAAGGCAGCTGGCACACTCCAGCAGCTGGTACTCAGTCAAGGGCTAGAACTTGTGAAGAGACTTTGCCATCCTCTTGGCAGGCAGGAGACAGCAAAGCAAGGCAAGACCAGCAGGGCTGGAGCAACTCTTCCTTCTTGCCTTCTTGGCTGGGCCCTGTTTGGGGGCTGGGGACCGCACAGAGTGGGGCTGCTCCACTCCTCTTGACACAATGTCCTGGCCACAGCCAGGCACTGCCAGAATTCATCTTGAGGCTGTCCAAGATGCAAGAGAGGAACAAAAAGCGGGGGGGGGGAAACAAAGCAGAGCCTCTGCCTTGAGCAAAGACCACAAGGCAAAAGAGGGTCTGCTTGGGTGACTCTGACTTTTTAAAGGAATCCCAGCAATCCCCCAAACCCAGCATCTTGTCTTAAAATTAGATAGTAATAATTTTGGGCACAGATAGATATGGAATACAATAACATTTTGGGTTACCCAGGACAGGGGGATGCCCCTCCTCCCCAGATGGCAACCACTGTAGTATGCCACGTGGACCAGAAGGACAAGGACAAAATGGGTGGAAAAACCCTCTCCCAAGATGGCAGCCACCATTAACAGACTGGATGGACCAGAAGGCAAAGACAATATGGCAAAGAATCCCCCTCAGCTCAACCTTTCCCCTAGAACAAAAAACAGGAAGCAGTTCTGGTGGCAGATGGGATGTGCTGGCATTGCCAGGGAGGCTCCAGCCCCGGGGTGTCAGCTCCCCTGCTTCTTTCTAATGACCATGGTGGTGTCTGTGTTCAAGGTCAGTGCAGCTGCTCGCTGCCTCCTCCAGCCTCCTGCTGCACTCAGCTGGTGTCTGTGCTGCTGTCACAGGTCCCTGTCCCAAAGGGGAGGAGGAGGGAGAAGAAAGCAGACCCATGGAGAGCTGAGGAATGGTGGCCCCAGCTCCCACCAGTGCCATCTTGTTATGGCAGCTGCAGAAAGGTCCTCACTCTGAAAAAGTTTTGGTTTGCAAAATTCAGCTTCTCAGGTTTCTAATCAGAGACCTGCCCAAAGCAACTTCCTTGGGAGCCCAGAGACTGACAAGAGAGGTCTCTATGTTGGCTGTCTTTTAAAGGGACTCCGGACCCCTCCTTTTCTGTGAACCAGAGTAAACCACACAAGTTCCACTTCCTAGGTTGTCTGCTCTTAGTGACAGTAGCACAAACAATGCAGATGGACATAGAGGAAATACGGAATATAATACCCATTTTTTGGGTCACCTAGGAAATACTCCCATGATGCATTCTAGAAGTTACAATATGAGCAGCAAACACATCTTCAAGATATGTTAGCACTCAGCAGACCTCTGAACAGAAAGGACTCTTCTTTCACATTGTCTAGCTTATCTGAGTGAATGTAACTAAGAAAACATAACTCCTTGGCTCATCAACAGAGAGCCTCTTATACTGGCTCAGCAATAGGGCAACTGTTGACCTTTAGCAATTTATTTGCATTTCTGCCTGGGGATAATTGTGGGTATGTATTTATATACACACATAGGAACACACTACAATCCTTGTATCAGTTAACCATATTACACAAAAAAATATTCCCCAAAGGAAATAAGATAGAAACAGATAATTTATTGTTTGTAAATGTTGCCTCAGAAACCTTAAGCATGCACATCATGCAACCATAACTCTTGTGCCCTAAGGAATTCTTCTAACTACTGCTCTGTAGTTTATAAGTATAGGAGTGGAGGGGGATCTCATGTCTGACATTTGGTAATGATATATCTGAAACTAAACCCAAGTAAAGAAAGAGAATGCCTTTGTTCAAAGGAAGGCTGTTTTCTTCTCCTCAATTTAGATCCCAGGGCCAAGTTTAATCAGCAGTGCAAGTACAAGTGCCCTACTACTATTCTGCTCAGGTACCTCCAACAGCAGAGATTTCTGAATAGACACTCAGCCAATTCAACTTCATCTGTCCATGTTGAAGAAATAGATGAAGTGCCAAACATTATAAATAAACGGCATTTCAGTTTGAGTTTTTAATAATCACTCAAAACCAGACGTGTTCAGTAAGAGCTGTGTTCTGGTCACTGCTTATTTTGTGTAGATGAGATAAGAGCACTTGCTTACAGCGAAGCCCTACCTGCATTAGAAGCTGTAAATGGTTGTGTAACAGTTTATCACAGTGCCAGTGACTTTAGGTATTATTATATCCATATATTTATTCTCACATCCAACGCATCTTGCTATTTTTCATGAGTTGTGACTGAAAGTGATATACAGTGAATCTGTACAAGCCTTTACAAGTATATATAACAATTTTTCCTAGCATATTAACTCATGTCCAGGTCTTGTAAGCCCTGTCTTGTCAGCCACTGCCTTCTCCTTACTAAGAGTACGCTACATATTAATTTTACCTTTAAAATACTTCCCAAAATTTTTAAGATAGGAATTTTTTGTCCCCTGTTCAGAACAGCCTTGACACAGAAATCAGGGAATCATGTAAATAACTACTTTGGAACAACTGAGAAATTATTCAAATTTGAAGAATGCTGGGCTTTGAAATTAAGGTTTACCCATTAACAACTCTTCCATTTCTAGTGGAATTCTCTATTATAATTTTTGTCCTTCCTACCGTGAATACTATTGGGATTAATACTGGTTCTTATTTCTTCTGTATTAACTATTTTCCTTTACTTTATAGCACCATTGTATTATCTACAGCTTTGATCACCACATATATAGCTGCTATTAAAGCTTATGTATATAGTGCATGCTTTGCTGTATATTTGCTAGTGTCCACCTTTTTGTCAATTGGGAATGTGCTCATTTTTTAATTTAACAGCACAGCTAATCCCATCCTAAATGGGTTCCACTCCTAGTTTATACTTGATGTGTAAGGCCTATAGCACTCAGAACATGGGGTGCCTTTCTGCCACCAGAGTATTGCACATAAACTCTAGGTTCCATATAAACCACAAGTACATTCATTTCTGCAATTTTCTGTCCTCTTACTTAGCTCAAGCCATTCTATTTCCATAAATGTCTGCACCTGCACAGTCATTTTAAATCACCCTCCTTTGCCAAGTTTGTAATTTTCTTCTCTATGTTCCATTTTTAGAACTATCTCCAGATTATCAACTTTCATATTTAATTCAATTTAATTATTTAAATTCCTATTAAATGTCAATTATTGGATTTTAGCAGTAAGGCTAGCTCCTATTTAGTTGGCGGGAGGGGACAACTTTTGGCAGATAAATAATACATTACAAAAACTTTTTGCTTATGTTAGGGGGAAGAGGAGGAAAGGATTCCATGTTAGGAGGAAAGAATCTAGCAGAAGTAACTAACTGACAGATTAGAAACTAGAACACTAATTCCAGAAATTAGAATGAGAAATTACAACAGCATCTTTATTCAGAGTAAGTTTTTAGAGTGGATTAAATAATTTGCACACATTTTGATGACATCTTGGATGTGAAGTATTTCTGACAATTCTCTTTGGACTTTCACAATGCTGCAGGCAGACAGCAGTAACACAAACATGAGGGTCTGGGCATCCCACAGATAATTTGCATCTTCTTCTGCATCTCAATAAGCAGCTACCAAATGCATGGGACTTTGTGTAGTAAGACACATCACTTCATATCTTAAACCATCTCCTTCCATTCAACTCATTCTATAGCCTCACATACACAATGTCTCCTTTCATTTCAGTCACCAGGGAAAGACACTCAAGACAAGTACCAAGCACTGTTTTATACAATAAAATTACTGCCATAAAAAGAAGACTAACAGGAAAGAAAATAATTTAATATTACACAGAAAAATAAAATATTGATTACTTTTCTAATTCTTTCTCACCAAGAAAACTTAGAATTATAAATACCAAAATAAAAAAAGGAGTACCAACTAGCAATAAAAGAAACCCTGAACCCCATAATTAAAACATGGATTTATCCACTGACATCTGGAGCACACTGTGAGTCTGATGATTGCCTGGGAAACCATTGCCAGTGTGTCAGTGTCTGTAATAAGAAGCATAAAATCAACAGCATATTGTGTCAAAGTATTCACTTTCTGGGTACAGTGGAAATGAGGTAATTATGGCTGACACTTGAAAAAATAAAGTGTTTAGTGAGTGACTCTGGGGGCAGCATCTCTGGCCCTTCCCTTCTATTAAGGCTGTTCAGATGTTTAACCAAATCATCCAAACTTTGGAGGTTATACTAACCATTACAAGAGCAGTTTTCAGCTCCTGTGTAAAGTTCCCCAGTCAATAGCTTTCATTTCCCCAAGGGATAGATGGGTCAAATGGTACCTGCCTCAAAGGTGATTCCTTTACTATCTCTAATAATCAGCTAGAGCAGTTAAAATCAGAATTAAATTACTTAAAATTTTATAGTGAGGTTAAAAATTGCAGCAGTAATTTTGTCTTTAATCCAAATATTCTTTATAAAAAATATTTAACAATAATAAAGGCTTAATGATCACGAAAGAGGGTGTGTGCAGGTTTTGGCTGCGTAGAGTTGACTCTCTTCACAGTGGCTGGTGTGGGGCTATTCTCTAGATTTGTGCTGAACACAGAGATGATAATAGAGATGGTTTTGTTATTGCTGAGCAGTGCTTATGCAAAGCCAAGGCCTTTTCTGCTTTTTTTCTGCCACACTGGCAAGGAAGTTTGGGGTAGCTGGGAGGAGACACAGCCGGGAGAGGTGACCCAAACTGACAAAAGGATATTCCAGACCATATGACATCATGCTTAATATATAAAGTGGGGGGAAGAAGGAGGATGGAGGGGACATTTGGGATGATGGTGTTTGTATTCCCAAGTAACTGCTATGCATGGTGGGACCCTGCTTTTCTGGGGATGGCTGAACATCTGCCTGCCCATGGGAAGCATGGAATTAATTCCTTGTTTTGCTTTGTCTGTGTGCATGGCTTTTGCTTTCCCTATTAAACTGTCTTTATCTCAAACCATGAGTTTTCCAGCTTTTACCTTTCCAGCTCTCTCCCCAGTCCAGCTGGTGAGGGAGTGAGCAAGCAGCTGCATGGTGCTTGGCTGGGGTAAAACCATGACAATGTGTTGAATTTATATTTACTCCCCTTAAAAAGTACCTCTCAGTGGCATCAGAACTGCCTGAGGTTTTTAAACATAGCTATTACAGAGACACCCTCATGCAAATTTGCTAGATTTTTCTGACTCAGCTCTGGCTGGAGCTGTTCATGTATTCCCAGAAGCTTTTCAGTAACAGAAATATAGTAATGACTATAAAACACATTCTTGCTTAATTCTTCACAACTTGAAAATTCACAGCTAGGTGTAGTGTGAGGCAGCAGATCTAACCAGGAATTAGGCTGTGGTGGCCTTGCACAGTGCATTTGTCTCCATTACTTTTATTTTTAGCTTGGTTTTATAACTATTACTTGTGGATACAAAAACCACCTTGCTTTAGATCTCTGCCTTAATCATATTTTCTAGTAGTTTTCAAACTCAGCAACTTCAGTCCTGGATAGTTTCTTCAGATTTCCTGAAAACAGGAGGTAGCTGAAGGATGCAAACTATGCTGATGCTCCTGAGAGAGACTAACCCGATTTTTATTTATGCCTCAACATATGTTATACATGAGTTGAAGGATTCCTGGCAGCCCTGTCCCAGAGGAGACTTCACAGCCGATCAGGAGAGAAGCTTCCACAATTGGGATGCAAGCGACTCCCCACCGGTCGGTCGGGCAGATGCCTGGATGCCTGGGAAAAAAATGCCCAGTAAAAAATGCCTGGGAAATCAGGCTGTGGGAGGAACCTTAGAACATAATAACATACCCTTCTTTATCAATAAACAGTTCTCAGATATATTTTTGTTGCATTTGCGTTTCATTTCAGTCCAAGAAATCTATCATAAAGAATCCTCCCGATTCCCTGTTTTACAACGGGACAGGACACCTCCATCAATGCAATCCTGAGAGCACATCCTTGTACATTGAGTCCACTCAAGACACTGACACTAAAACTCAGGAAAACAGACCTAGTTAACTTTGCTATTTATCTTTGTTTTAAATGCACTTACTTCTTCTCTTTCCAACTTTCCCAAACCAAAGTGCATTCACCTAATTGACTCTCCACTGTTCAAACCACAGTAAAGAAACACAAGTTTCAGCATCTGGAGTACAAAAGAAAAAAGCAGTGTTTGCAACAGCTGAATTCAACCTTAACTTTGTCCTTAGACAATAAGAGAGATAAGTATCAACAAAACAGTTCTTCCTTTCACAAACCTGACATATATTTGGCCTCTGCCTTCCCCTTTCCTCTCTGTAATCATTCCATTTCTGGTGAAGAAGGGTTCATTCTCCCTCACTACCTCTCCCGCTGGAGGCATGATGGTAAACTGAGTGAAAACCTGGAACAGTATTTTTAAGACAGCTGAAGTCCTCTAAGTGAATCCTGCATTAGTGAAAGTTTCCCCCTTCTCTTTTTCTTCATATTCTAAGCAGAAGTTGCCATTAAGCAACAGGTTCTGAAGGAAATCTTCGCAACCTGTGTTTGTGTGTTGTGTGGACCAAGGGCAACAACAAATTACAGGCACTCTTGAAGAAAATAAGCTTTTCTGTCTCTCATTCATTTCATTTAAACAAGATTCTCTCCATCAGTGATGAACATGCAACCTCTACTGTTTGCTGCTCCTTTTCTAGTGTCAGGGGAATCAAGAACGAGTCAAACTCACAGGCAGATACAAAATGTAGGGATGTACCAAAACCAGCAGATGGAGACTAACTTGTTTAGGCTTAAGCAGTGGCCATGATAGCCCAAGGAGAGGGATTAGAGGGAGCTCTGGGAGTATTCACAACTCTTCAGACTGCAGATTCGAAGCTTGGAAATGTCACACTATATATAACAAAAGACAGGTTGTCAGATGACACAATGTATTTTATGGAGGTAACTTGCTTACAAGTTACAAATTAGTGGGATTATCAATCTGGACAGAGTAGTGAAGTAGGCATGTGATGCTGAATAGCTCTGTGCTTGCAATCCATTCAGAGTCACCTCCTCTGACTTCCAGCTGTGCTGTTTTAAATGGCTCCAAGTTTAAAAAAAATTAGTCACTCTTTGGCGTGTTGCATTTAATCCAGGGAGATGTCTCTCTCTGGTCCAGACAGCTTTTAACACATGTAAAAAAAGAAACATATTTAGATCCTTTATTCATATTGAATAAGAGTAACTCAGGTTTGTATTCTCAGTTATGGAAAGTGAAATTTTAAGAGATCATAATTACAAGTGTGAAGACTGTGACAGCTTATTAACAGAATTAAGTTTTTTATATAATCACAATTTTTTTTCTCCTTTCTAAGGTCCTGTGCTCAGACACCTTTCCTATACTTATATTTACACCCTCACAATTTGGCAAGATCTCTAAAATGCTAATAGAGTTCATTCTTCAGTGATATACAAAGCAAAACACAAACTAAACACTGTTATAATTTTCACACATGAGTGAAGAAAAAGAAGAATGTGTCAAGCTAAATTATTTTGACATAAACATATTTTCTTCTCCACCAAGTAAGTTTGCTGACCTACAGTTCCATCCTGATTCTATAAGAATACCAAGTTATTTCTAAGAAAGCCACATCTTTTACTCTTAAAAAAAACCAAACCTCTAATTCACTAAGTAGAAATAATTTTGCCAAATCTGAGCCAGCTACAAGTGGTTCTTCCAAGTTGAAACTGTCTGAGCTCCCTCTGTAGTCAGCAAACAGTAGTAGACCATTATAAAATGGGTTGAATACATTATCTTCTGGAATACTTAAGTAGGAAGCCTAGATGCATAACTCCTGGATAAACATCAATTTAAGCCAATACGTACATATTACAGAAATTTATACAGCTTGTGGTAAGTTTTCTTTTCTTGGGTTGTCATCTTTTGCTCAATCTCCCTATCTCTTCTTCACCCCATCTTTAATTTCCCCAGCTATTTTTGTTTCACTTCTCTGACACTTTTCTTTGCAGCTCTTGCCTTCATATCCAACTTCTGGTCCTTCCTGTTCAAGATCTCCTTTGCTCTCTGCCTTCCTCTTTGAATCTCCACGTACAAACATGCCTCCTACTTCTGAGTCCCCACTACTCTACCATCTCTATTACTCTCTCCCAGTCACTGAAGGTTTAAAGTCAAGAGAGTAATCAAGAAGTTTTGTTTCACACACAGGTAGGAAGAAAACAGAGTGAACAGTAATACCTGCTAAAGATCAGTTTCTCCTTTCATTAAGAGCTAAAAAGAGGATCAGGACTGAGCCTGCTTGTACAGCTACCAATCAGTAATTTAATCAGTAAAATATCTTGCTTGACAAATGGGTGCTTCTTAACCAAATCTAATTAAGTTATAATTTTAAAAGGTGTGTGGCTTCGGATGTGTTAAGCTTGTTCTCTAGTGCCTGATGACAAAAGACATCAGTGAACATAAAACATCTGCTTCTCTGGCATCTTTAGATATATAAAAGTTGTTTATATAAATTTAGCATGGCTGGGTGGACCAACAACCAAAATTGTGCCTTTCAGGAGGGCACCAGATTACACCAGATCTGCTTGCAGGCTCTTCAGGAAGTCAGAAATAAAATACCCTTCCTGTAGTAAATCACAGAGTACAGTTACAACAACTGAAAAGGAAGGAAATTATTAAAATGGTCTTTTACAATAAATTCAAGTCTGCTGGAACAGGATGTAATTTTAAAGAAAGAAAAAGTTGTAATAAAAATTAGTTAGAAACATAACAACTTATTTATTCCTGTAGTATCGTTACAGAACAGCCTGAAAAATTATTCCAGGCCACAGCCTTTCAGCTCTGTTCTCTGAACCATTTCTCAGGGTGATAAGCTGTTTCAGCTGAAGGCCAAGAAGCCTTTCCCAGGAAAGATAAATTAGTCAAAACACAAAGAAATTAATAATAAAGATAAAAACACCTGTTTGCTGTAAACCCTGAAAATAGGGTGTCTTCTCTCTGAACCAATCATCTTTATTCTGTTCTCATTGTTGCAATTCATGCTACTTAAAGAGTGAGTTTTTTAAATAAACTTCATCTTCTCCTTCATCTGCTCTTTAATGTCAAGAATAACCATGTGACTGTGTCTCTTTACTCCACCACAACTAAAGGGTTAACACCCTAACACTGCAGTCACAATTCCTCCTTGTTTATAAACCTGGTTTTTAACCCACATCATGGGTTTTGTTCTCTTTCTCTCTCTTAATATAGGAACAGGCAACCTTTTCATAAATTATCACAGTTACAGTGAAACTTTTCTCATTATTCCAAATCAGTTTCACAGGGATATCTTTTAACTTCCCATAGCAACTCATTTGTCCATCACGACCCAATATGGATTGTCGTGGACTCATTTGTCCATAACAAGAATGCATGTATTGCAAGGGACAGAAGAAAGGCTGAGCTGTAGGAAGAAGGCACCAGTGGAACTAGTTCTCCTTTGTTCTTCGCTGAACAAACTGTCATGGCCATGTATTGGAGGTAATGAAAACTTCAGAAGACTTTCATATTTGTTTGTATGGTTATTTCCCTTCACCCAAACCATAGGGTTTGGTTAGAGCAGACTTCATCCCCCAAATGCTGGGAAAAAGGTACAGTCTTCAGTGGCCCTATATAACCATAACTCTGCTGCTAGCTTTTCTTCTTTTGATACTTTGTCTTAATTATGATGTCTAAATCATGAGCTGAAATGTTGGAAAACATATTCTTCTTAGGATTTACTTGCTTTCATCCACTTGTAAAGAGCAGGTCAGTCTCAGAATTAATTTGCTCTTTTCACCTGATACTTTCTAGTAACAGGTGCTTCTAGGTGGATGGTCATGGAATTGGCTCTTAATCCACCGACTTCCTGCCACATCTGTCTGGAATCTAAGGGAGAAATGGGAGCAAATACATAAAAAATATTATTTCAGCATCATGTAGTAAGAGGCCACAGCATATATAAAAGTGTCCCAGATGCAAGTGTGCATGGCAATTCCAAATAGCTCCATGTGGCCATATGTGGTTGTGGGGCTTCCGACTTTGGCCCTAGTGCTGGACCCATGCTGGTCAAAATTGCTGGCTGCTGCAAATACCACACGTCTCTGGTTTCACAAGGAAAACAGCTTTCTCAAACCACATCCCCTTCACAGCAATGGGAAACTTTCTATAACAACAATGTGTGTTGCAAATAGATACCACAATTATTGAGGGATATCCAGATCAGTAACAGTGGTAACAATCAGAAGGGAGAGGACAAATTACAGGGGGATCTTTCCCAATGAAAAGTCTGGGTTTGTTGTTTTGGGTCTAACAACCCAAACAGAGATGTGTAGCTCTGGGGAGGAGTCAGGATTTCCTGCCCTTGATCTTTGCACTTGTCTTTGTACTTGTTTTAACAGGGGCTAAAATTTTTTTTTAAATTGTCATCTCCTTGAAAATTATTTTTGTACACCTATCCTTTCAGATAGTCACAACACTAGGAGAATGTATGCAACATGCACTGAGGCAGGAAAAGTCAGAGGGGAAAAGCCAGAGCATTTCTTTGCTGACATTGATTATTCAGTTCCCAAGGACAGTGTTTCAAGAATACACAATAAATACAGTAAACACTAAGCTGCTGGACCAAATTTTGTCTTCTGTCTGCCTGAAAGCAAGGCACGATGCTACCTTTTACAGTTTTTGCAATTGACTGCACCCTATAATCTTGAAAGCCTGGACTCTGCTCCTGATGAGTACTGCAATTAAAGCAGTTAGCCTCGTGTTGTTTGCACAGAATGAAAATATGTCTCCATGAACTTACTTTTGGGTGCACACTGCCAATTACATTTGCAACCTATGATTTCTGCTATGTCCTGAGAGCTTTATGTATCTGACTCTGTAACCATCAGCTCTTTCCTCCTCTTGCACATTATTCTGGTGTCTCAGATGTCATCCATTTAGCTCAGAAGAGGCCTCTACAGCAAAGTTTCTGGTTTTCCCACACTCAACTGTGAGAACTAGGTTCACATGTATTCCACAGTTCATGGTGTTGTGTCCCAGTTCAACATCTATATGTGTGATTAAAAGGAAAAACAAAACAAGTTATAATCCCATATGTTGCTCTGAACCTTGTCCTAAAGTCATTTGTTTCTCTTGTGTAGGTCTCTGCACATCTTTCCAGTTGATAAAAAGAGGTCAGTCAATGAAAGTCACAATAAGTGTGCCTCAAAATATAGTCCAGCAGCCCATGAGATGCTATTATAATCAATACCTGGGAGGTGCTTTTCCAGTCACCGTAACATCCTGGCCAAGAAGCAGTTACACTGGGTGCAACTTTTTTCTCTCAACACCCCCCAGGCTCTGAGTGCCTTTGAGGAATGTACATCCAAAGGGAGAAAGCCCTCTCTTGGACAAAAAGGTCCTGTACAAATTTCTCACCCGTGTAAGCAAAAACTGTACCCCAGAGTCATTCCAGTAATGGCATGGACAGTACCAGATCAATTTGATCTAGCCACTGCTAAGAATGGATACTGCAAGAGCTGTGAAGGAAGCACTGAATCCAGCCCTCTTCATCTGTAAAGCAGCCTTTGAGCAAGACTTTTTGGGAACACACATGTTGATATCCTAGTTCCCTAAGCTATATACCTGAAGTTTGAAAATTATTTGAAAAGTTTCTCCTAAAGAGTAGGCTGCAAGACAGGCAAGATGAACTGAAGAAGTAGTAACTGTTGTGGCAACTAGCATTTTAATCTGCAGATCACACACATAGATAAAGTTTTTCTGTTTAGACCAGAAGATGGATAGATGGATTTCAAAATTATTGCTACTGTCAAACATAGCAGCAAGAACACTTATTATGTAAAATATACTTAGGTTTCTAAACTATTGTGTCTTCAACACCGAAACACAGAGAAAGAGTCAGAGTAGCATTTTCCTGTAGTTTCATTTAAGAATAAGATACTAAGTCCAACATCCTGATGCTGGATGTTGATGCTGAGGTTTTTGATTTGTAAGTCTGATATTCTAGTGTATGGATATCATACAGCATGATATTTGGAATATAATATAAGCTAAAACTAGGTCACATGTAGGGAAACATATGAGCTCAGTGTAAAGGTCTTCCTTCAGCACTGAGTAATACATTCCTTTTTGTCACTATCAAAAGCTACTATCACTACTGCTGCGTTAGTCAATCTCTGCCTTTTTTCATGCAAAGAACAGAGAAAGCACAAAAAAAGACCATGATAAGGGGAAAAATCAGATCCCTGTAAGGATCTTAAATTGTCCTTTTCTGAAGACTATAAACATTTCTGCAGCTTGTACATTCTATTAGCTCTATAGATAGTCTACAAGAAAGAGCATACATGAAAAATATCTTACACAGAGCAGACAAAAGTAATGTGGAGGGTAAAAATGCAGAAATTTTTTAAAGTATTAGAATTATTTATAAATTCAAATTTTTTTGCATATTGATTTTTTATGTTTTCTTTTTACAATGTAGCTTACATCAAATTATCCCCCTTCAAATAAGAAAACAGTATTAACCTTCAAGTAAGAATCACAGAATCACAGAACTAGGAAAAGACCTTTAAGGTGATCTAGTCCAACCTGTGACCTAACACCTCCTCAACAACTAAACTATGGCACTGAGTGCCACCTCCAGTTTTTAAACACCTCCAGGGATGGTGACTCCACCACCTCCCTGGGCAGACAATTCCATTGCCCTGTCACTTTCAGTGAGGAACTTCTTTCTAACATCTAACCTAAACTTTCCTTGGTGCAGCTTAAGACTGTGTCCTCTCGTTCTGTCAGTTGTTTCCTGGGAGAAGAGACTGACCCTCACCTGCCTACAAACACCTTTCAGGAAGTTGTAGAGAGTGATAAGGTCACGTCTGAGCCTCCTTTTCTTCAGGCTAAACAACCCCAGCTCCCTCAGTCATTCCTCACAGGGTTTGTGTTCCAAGCCCCTCACCAGCCTTGTTTCCTCCTCTGGATGCGCTCAAGCGTCTCAATGTCCCTCCTAAACTGAGGGGCCAGAACTGGACACAGCTCTCAAGGTGTGGCCTCACCAGTGCTGAGTACAGACAAAGAATCACTTCCCTGCTCCTGCTGGCCACACTATTCCTGATCCAGGCCAGGATGTCCTGGCCTTCTTGGCCACCAGGGCACACTGCTGGCTCATGTTCAGTTGGCTGTCAACCAGCACCCCCAGGTCCCTTTCTGCCTGGGCACTGTCCAGCCACACTGTCCCCAGCCTGTTACACTACAGGGGGTTGTTGTGGCCAAAGAGCAGGACTTGGCACTTGGACTTGCTAAACTTCATGTTGTTGGACTTGGCCCATCCAGCCAGCCTGTCCAGGTCCCTTTGCAGAGTCCTCCTCCAACAGATCAACACATGTTCCCAGCTTGGTCTCATCTGCAAATTTACTGATGGTGGACTCAATCCCTTGTCCAGATCATCAATGAAGATATTGAACAGAACTGGCCCCATACACAGATCCCTGAGGAACACCACTGGTGACTGATCCCCAGCTGGATGCAGCACCATTCACCACCACTTTCTAGCCCCAGCCATCCAGCCAGTTCTTAACCCAGCAAGGGAGTGCTCCTGTCCAAGATATTGGCTGCCAGCTTTTAGTATTAATATTTGGATCAACTGAGATTTAACTGTAAATTCCTTTGCATTTCAGAATCTAACTATTCCCTTAGCTAAAAAGACAGTATAAGGGGTGGAATGGGGTGAGAAACCACCATGTACTATAATTTCTACATTTTACTTTATATACTGAGGACAGTCAGGGGAAAATGATCGACAGTTCAGTGCTTGCAAGGTTTCTTAAAATGCTTGCAAGGTTTCTGCAAGAACTTTCAGAAGAATGCTTTCAGTGCAGTGTGATTTTCACAGAGTTTAAAGGCACAATTATGAAGGTAATTAGGAGTGTAAGTCTTCCAAGTGACACCAGTAATATTTTTCAGCTTTCCATTTCTAGGATTTCTTGGGAAGGTTTCCTCTCTAATCCTGGCTCCCAATTTTTGTATAATGGCCCAAACTGCCAACAGGACTTTAGAGGAGGAATGCTTTGTTGAAATTTTTTTCTGAATTACTACAGGAAGAGATGTGATTTCTCCACACACCATTAGCCAGAAGTGTAGGTTCAGAGAATTTTCAAGAATCCATTAGCCAGTGGTCCATTAATCTGTGTCAAATCTCTGTGAACTAATGCATATTCAAGTATGTATCTCAGCTTCATACCATAAACTCCCGAGTTAAATCTTTCTTGTCAGTAAGCGTGGACTGAAAATGCACTTTTCATATTTGTCCTGTCAGTGTTTGACAGATATAAGCCAGATTTCAGTTTGCAGTCAGATCTGAGACACAAAAGTGTTGAAGACAATAATTCAAATAATTAGATCTTCAGCTTTAAAAAGTTATGGTGCAAACGATCAAAACACTGAAGATAGGACTGAAACACAACTGCAGTATTAACAAGGATTCTTGCTATTTGTTTATTCTGTGCTTTTAATTTTTTGCAACAAAGTGTAATACATTAAATTCTACAGTATGTAGAAGCAACACAGGATATGGATATTTATAAGAAAACCATTAAATTCACAGTATGGATAACAGCTACCACTTTCAAGTGCACAAATCTGTGGCAAGGTTCATCATTCTCATTCTTTTTTTCTCATTCTCACCACGTTTCAGCAAAAAGTTAAGATTAAAATTTTAAATCTTTTAAGAAAAGCCATTGCAGCTGTCTGAGCTGGAATTAGAAAGTTTAAAACAATTTAACCTGAAAGTTCTCTGATGAGTTTCACACAATTAATTTTTCCATCTAATGCCCTCCAGCATTGCTGAAACCTGTCCAGGTTTGCTAACTTTTTGAATAATGTTCCAATATCATAACACTGACAATTTCAATATGGCTGCAAAACCCAAGAGGCAGCAAGCATTGCCAGAATGTCAGTCAGAGCTGCCTGAGGCTCAGCTTCCACACTTATACAAAAGCCTCTGCCTTTCAAGATGGGGTCCATGCACAATGAAACCGAGCACTTGATTCTGTCAATTAGTTCTACCTTTAAATGAATATTCAGCATCAGTGTCCTTTCATGATGGATTGCAAGGGAGAAGTAACGCAAGTAAGGCAAATATCTTTCTGCTTTCAGTATTCTTCCATTTCTCTTTTTATGGATGTTCAGAGCATTCATTGATCCCAGCTGATACACTAAAATCATACTCCTTTTTCTGTGTGATACATTAAAACTGTGCTTCTTTTTCTGCGGGGTAAACAATAAAGTGTCATGGTTTAGTGACAGAGAGGATAGATATCCCATCACTGTTGAAGGGTTCTGTCAGTATTGTTTTTGTCCAGACTCTTACATCTTCATTCTTGTTAGATGTGTAAATGCATTCCTAAATAGGAATTCTTTGCAATTGAGGGCTGAGGAAAGGAAAACCATTCCCATACTGGTCTAACATGATTCCACAGTGAGGAACACTGCAACTTTTGCCTTCAAATCACTGACTTTAAAATACCATAACCAAGGAACCCTGAAGTCTTGCAAGGTTTGTTCAGTTTGAGCCAACACATTCTCGTCTTTTTCCCAGGTGGGGAAATACACTTCATGCAGCTAAAGCTATCCAAAGTCATTGGGAAATAAGTTAGGACAGACTCAGTGAAAAATTACAGGTCAAATGTCACATAAGCAGTTAAGAGAATACACACTTTTGTGTCAAAGTAACTCCAGACCTCAGCTCCCTTCTACATAAGAAAGCTACAACCAGGAACTCTCAGGGCAACAGATTATCTGCCAAACTCCCTCTGCATGACTTCAGCGCCCCTCAAGTTAGGACTGCTGCTGGTGTCATGGCACTGAAAGAGGTGAGTGAAGTATATACTCTAAAACATTTTTACATTAATGTAGTTCTTCTTACAGTGCCTATCAAAACCACCCATGCAAAAAGTAGCACTTTCCCTGCTCAAGCACAAAGGCAAGAAAAAACTGCTTCAAATATCTTAAAGACAGGATAAAAATACACCCCTTCATCTAGTTGCCCACCAAAATTACAGCTGTATGAAATACATGTCAAAATCCCCAGGCTGAACTCACCTTCTGTATGATCTTTTTCTCTTGTACATGCATACTGGCACACAGCCCCACCATATCTAAGTTCTGGTGCCACTGTGTACATGCTTAAATTTATGCCCTTGGAGCACTGCATTAAGATCACAACATGATCAGCTTGTTGTTGAAATGCTGTACTGAATATGTGCATGCACTGAAAACCCATGAACTGATACTGCAATAAATCTACAAAGAACCTTCTTAAGTTTTATGGGGAGCCTTTAAGGACAAAAACTCAAATGGTTTTAATTTTCCTCTAAGTGATAGCCACAGTTAATACCAGATTTGGCAGGGATCAGTCATTATATGCCCGTTGGGCTTACACAGACATGAAAAAGTTTATGTTTGACATTTGCTTTAAAAACGTAATGAAAATCTTCTGCTCTTTCCCGGCCAAAACTTGCATTAACTTCTGAGAGCCTATTACTTTAAAAAAGTATTCATTGGCTCTGATTGCTTGAATAACTGACAAAAAAAAAGCATTAGGAGCAGGCTCTTCATTAGTGTTGACAGAGAACTGAGAGCAACAGAAACAAGACGCTGAACAGCATATTCTCTTTGTCCCCCTTTCAATTGTTTGTTATAAATAAGTGGCTTATGACATAAAGCTCTGATTCATCACTGGCAGCTTTTCATTAACAGAAAGGAAACAATATGTAGTATTTCCACATATTGCCATGGTTCATTCCACTTGTTTTGTCCCTGAATGTCACATACAACAATCTGCCTGGTAGAACAGTCAAACCACATGATAAATATTGATAACACTGAAGATCCATAAGCAGCAGTCCATTTTCCATCATCAGTTGTATTCCATGTTCCTGCCAGACTAGAGGAATAAAAGAATAGAGGGCTAATGCCTCTGCAGTGCTAGACACATTTGAGATAGGTTAGAGCTGAGAAGGTTTGTGAATGACAACCTTCCTAGGACAGAACATATCAAAGAGCCAAAGTCAACTAGCTGTGAGAACTGGAATTATCACTTTCATACATTGCTATTAATTGTCCCACAATCAGTCATAATCAGCCTTCATCCCAAAATCCACACGGGAACCAAAAAGATACATCTTGCTCTATATGCGACAACTCCTGAAAAAAATCATTGACTTCAGTGCGTGTGTAAGGCAGCATATCTAATAGCATAATTGAACTCTTAAGTATCATGACCTGTCCTAGGGTGACGTTATGATGCTTGTATCCCCAGCCGTCTGTTCTGTTGATGCTGGAGATGAAGTTCTGCACCTTTAAGGCTGGTTCCGAGAGCGAAGGGAGGCAGAAGCAGCGCGCAGTTTGCAGGAGCTGCACTCACTGCTCCGCACCCTTCTCACGGACTGTGCCGTCTGCAGCACGGACAGACAGCGGGACAGAGCTCTCCTTTGCTTTGAGTTTTCGGCTAGCTGAGGCAGAGAAGTTCCCCGGACAGCGGCTTTTCATTTTCTTGGAACTGCTCAACCCTGCTCTGGACTGAAAACCCGGGAAAACACCGGGAGTTCACGTCTGTGTCCCACCGAGGCCGGGACGCAGAGTTTTCCAATGCAGGAGGAATAAAAGACAGCGAGCTGAGCTACACACTATGACAAGGACTTTCTGAATTTGTCATCTCTTCAGAACAGCAAGAGGTGTTATTGTTTAATATTATTCTTTTTTTTTTTTTTTTTTTTTTTTTTTATGCTTCTAA
>VXBI01012890.1:69478-103571 GCA_013397375.1 Toxostoma redivivum
TTTTTTTTAATGCTTGTGAATACTTTACTTGTTAAATGAACAGTTTTTTCCACTTATTTTCTCAACCCAGATAGGGGAGGGGCCGCTTGAATCTGCTTTCTAAAGGGACCCCTTTGGAAATTTCCTCCCAAATTTTCCCTAAACCAGGACATGGCCTAAGGAAAGAAGCAGCTCTGTGGTATGCCCTAGATCCACCATCATCATGATTTAATGCTTAGTGCTGCATTATTAAATTCATACACTGCCAGTTTAACCATGTGTTAAATACATTCTGGGATTCCCAAGTAACTTCAGATATGAATAACAACCAGTGTGAATACATTCATACGTGTACTCTCACATATAAATTATGTGATGCATTTTGTGAAAACATATGCATCAATTTTTTACAAAACATCTTTAGTGACTTTGAAAGGGATCTAGGATATAAGTACCTATCTTAAAGGCCACAGGGTTGAAAAGTGGTTTAGAAAACAGAAAATAATCTCAAGATCAATTTTATATAAACACCTCTCCTTATATTGCCAGCTGGCTGAAGTTGGAATCTAGAAAAGTGGGGTCAAATAAGTGTTAACCCCACCTCAGAAAGGGGACCCATGACCAGCTGCATGAGGGTCGATGGGAAAATCTGCAAACCAAGTACAGCAGCATGACAAATACATGGATTAACAGCAGCATTCTCAGGGAGCAAGTCATGCTCAAAGCTGGTCATCACACAGTGTTGGGCAATGAACTCTGCTTTCAAAAGCCACTTCAGACATACCAGACAACCATGTCCTCATCATCATGATTTAAGGTGGTCATCCTTGTCTTAGCAAACTCTTGAGGTCTGAAGGAGTCCTTACAAGAAAATGCACTTTTTGGCTAAGAATAAGTAGAAATCTCAAAGACTTTGAGATAAACTTCACTTTACCCTATCACTATAAAGATTTCTTTGCTTAGTTTTATGTATATGCTAGAAAATGAAACAGGGTAGGAACGAACTGTCTGTTCACTTCAGTTAGCTAAATTTAATTAGTTCTGGCATTACCTTATTTTTTTTTCCCTGGATTTTAAACAGCTCTGATAAACCATAGTGGCTGTTGACTCTCTAAAACATTTCATATTTACATTATTCTGGATAACTGAAGAATGGAAGGTCCACAAGGAACAGGTATTTTGCCTTAATTGCAAAGAACACTTAAGAATAAAAAAAAATTTTTAAAAAGCCAGGAATCCTTTAGCACAGAACGCAGTATTGGCTGATAGTTAAAGCACAGATAAGGTGAACTCATAAGGTCTGTTATAGGCAGTGTTAGCAAAATCATGTGATCTATGTACGCACATTAGGGGAAAAAGAAGGGCAGTGGACAAGAAAGTTGGTTTTGTGAACCTATCTGAGAGGGCACAACAAAGCAAAAGGAAATATCAAGTAGGTATTTCTTTGGAGGAAGAGAGATCAAATGATAAGTGCTGTTATATTTGGGTAGAAAGGAGAAATTTATCATGACTAGCACCATATATAAGTCACTAGGGGATTAAACATTAGTAGATTTAATTCATCTTAAGTTATCTTTAAAATTCATTTTCAGTGTCTAGAAATGTCAAGATCACATGAGCCTGCATTTTATTGTATAGGAACAGGCTTAAGAAATTGTTTAATATTCAAGTGTTTTCTTGAATTAAGAATCCAGTGCTGCTGTATCTAAGTAAACATGCAGCCATGGCAGGTTCATTATTACCTTTTACATAAATAGAGCTGAGTAAAGGAGCAAGGAAGTGCTGTGAACATTTTATTTTTTAATGAAAGAAGCCAGGACTGCTCAGGCACCAGTGTTACTCAATCACCTGGAACTCTCTCTGCATCTGAGGGGTCAAGGGATTTGCATCAACCTAAAGGTCAGGAGGAAGCACCAGCTAAAATAAAGGAGAAATAGGAAAAGGACTCTAATCCCACGTCATAGAACCTCACATGTTTTTAAGAATAATTATGACATTGGTTTGGATGATTAAACACTATGTATCAGTGATCTATCTGCATTCTGAGCCATTGATTCAAAGAAATAGCTTTATAAAATGGTGGGGTGACCAAAATTAACCTCTTTGCTTTTAAGCAGATAGATTTGAAGCAGATTGTACATACTTAGATTCAACATATTCATTTCTCCCTCCCTATCAATCAGTTTTCTGGATAACTAAAGACCATCAATGATTCAGGAAACACCCATATTTAGACTTAAAAAAAAATAGAGAGAAACAACAATGAATCACTTTTAGGAATAATGCAATTTATTGTACAGAAGCAAAGTCTGTGGAAAGAAAAGATTCTGGAATGATAAAGCAACAGCAATGCTCAAAGTAAACCACAAACTCTAAAACAAAAAAGTATTGTTCTCTATTGTAAGTTTCATAGGAAAGTAGTTCTACTTAGCAAATGTCTCTTGTGAGCAGTAACCCAGCCATTTGGGGAACCTTCTTTTTCCTACTTGTACTAGTTTGAAAGCAAACCAGTGGGAGAACCCAAGTCAGAAATACAATTTAAAAGGAAAATTAAAATAAATGCAATAATACAGAAACACTGACAGAGTGAGAATACAACCTGACATCCTGTTGGGCAGGGTGTTGGTAGCAGTCAGATTAAATGGTGGCTGCAGCACTGTTGGAGTGACAGATGTGGTTCTGTTGAAGCAGTGATGGTGTAGAAGGGTTGGATCTTCCTCAGAAGGTCCAATGGTGGTTATGGAGCTCTTGTCCTCTGGGAATTTAGTGGATAAGCTTGTCTTGTCTCAAACCTCAGATTATATCCAGGTATGAGTGCTTGGTTCCTCCCAAAGTGGGATGATGGAATTTTATCAGTCATGCAGTGGAACCCAGTTTCCTATTAACAGAAGATACTTCACTGGAGGAAGGATGGGTTGTGGAAAAGATAAAGAACACTGCCCCCCCCACTCAGTTTTAACAGCAGGCCCATTAACAGAGGATATCCCCCCAGAGTTATGAGGGATGGATCATGGAAGAGATAAGGATCACTGCCCCAACAGATGGTGATAGAGTACATACTTTTGGTTACATCTTATGTTGTAACATAAGACACTACTGTTCACTTAATAGTCTTCTGGAAGGAAAGTGTTTTAAATCCTTCTTCACTTATCAGTTCCTCTAAGATTTTTTTTTTCAAGTTTTGAGGTTGCATTTATTCTTCTAAAATAAAATGTTTCCCTCTTGCTGAAAACCACTATAAAACTGGATTATAATGACTGAAAACTATCCAGCCTATTTTCCACAGGACATATTGTAGTTGTCAGACAGATAGGCAGGATACTGAAGATGTATGCAATTCTTTCAAGTAACAGCCATCACATGTTTCATTGTACTTCACCCATCTCAGACCACTTGCAAACTCAACAGAAAGCAGCTAAAATTGCTTGAGGTTTTGAAAAGCTTCTTCCCCTCCTTGGTCATTAAAAATATGACAACTTGCATTTAAGGAACCAGGCATTGTGCTGAGGACCTTGAAAAGAACTCCAGTTACATACTGCTTTGTAATCTGTATTAGTTGAACGCCCATTTTCCCAGGATTGCCATGTACTCAATAACATTAGCAACAGGGACACCATTACATGAATTAACCTGCCTTGTTAAATAATAATAATGAAGAGAGAACAAGAAACACATTCTAAGGCATTTCCTGTCTATATAAAAGAATAAAACTTGTGCCACTTTCCTCCAGAATGTATTCATTAAATGAAAGAACACATTTAATAACAAAATGGTGATTGGCCCACAGGATTCATCGACATCTTGAATAGTATATGACTAATAATGACCCCAGTGGCTCAGTCTTCTACAGTTGTCATTTTGGCCTGAAATCTTCAAAGAGAAGTTAGCATTTGCAGAAAAAAATGATATTGTTATGGATTCTTGCTGTTTTATTCTGACTTTTCTGTTGCAAAACACCATGCCATGAAATAATGCTTAAGACTTATGGACTTGTGAACATTTTGAGCCAAAGCAGCTATTTGCTTGTTATTCAACCCACAAACCCTCTAATTTTTTTTTCCTGGAAGAACTATTCTACTTCCTATTCTTTCTATATGTACAAATAGGTTATCTGTACCAGAAGTCAGAATATTCCTGCAGGGAGATTATGGACTCTGTAATATTGGTGACTGTGCTCTGATGTACAGTATTCACATTTGCACATTTTCTTGCAGTCAGAGATATGAAGTTATAATACAGAAGCCTACTGTACAAGGGAAAACACTACAGTGATACATTTGGATTCTCCCTTTCCCTCGCTTTGCACACATGATAAATCATTATTTAAAAAATAATGTGTTTCAGTGGAAAAGAATTACAATGCTTTTGGATCAGAAAACCTAAGGTCTTTTATGTGTGAAATAACATAAAACCTAAGGTCTATTATGCAACTTTGAAAAAGTTACTTTATTTGCTTTACTTTGCACTTCAGTTTCCACTCTGTTTTTTTGCTGATGTAAGACAGCAGGACTGATATACCTCTTTCTTCTTTCTGCATTACAGGTGTTTATTATCACAAAATGTTATGAGCTGTAAAAATATCAGACATTGAACTGAAATTATCAGAAATCATAAGTGAACAATTTCCTGTCTCCCACAGTCAACTTCCAAGGGAAAAAAAAAACCAAGCAAACCAAAATCATCACAAAAATTGCTCCTCAAGAAAGTCTTATCTCACAAAAGGTTGCTCAGGGAGTTTGACCTCCCTTACAATATTACACCCATAGAAATTACAATTTAAAGAGGTGGTTAAAAAGTAAAGATTAAGACAATGAGTTTTTAGGTAACATTGGGATGTGCTGAGGGAGAATTACCTACAGAAACTGAGCCAGGGCTGGTCCATGCATTCAATACTGACTCCATTTCAGATTGAAAAGGGAGTTCAATAGTCAGTGTCACAGCAGCTTCTCACAGAAAGCCAATAAAACACCCAAGGATGAGGCCTAACAAAACGTCATAACTGCAAATCTCTGGCATTATGGCAATTTTAAGTTAATTTAATTCTATTGATTCCAAAAGAAAAATACTTGTCTAATGTAATCATACTGGAAAAATCTACCACTCCCCTTGAAAACACAAAACAAAACAATCTCCTAAGTCTTTAGAACACTTGCCTAGAGTCAAAATCATGCTATTTTCCCTTCAAATATATGTCAAGATCTTTTGGCATATTTGAGGCAGAATGTC
This sequence comes from Toxostoma redivivum, assembly GCA_013397375.1. Taxonomy (NCBI): domain Eukaryota; kingdom Metazoa; phylum Chordata; class Aves; order Passeriformes; family Mimidae; genus Toxostoma; species Toxostoma redivivum. The sequence goes on from VXBI01012890.1 coordinate 74,684, forward strand.
TAATGTTACAATTATTTCAAACACCCTGTGATAGAAACTCAGATGATCTATTGTATAATTATATATCTTCCTGCTGAAAAAGAAAGATCAAAAGCAATGTAGAAAGCTCATTTTTAAGCTACTGCTTGTTGCCTCTTTTTTTTATATTCCAGAGGTTAAACAAAGCCACTGATATTAATACAACTTGCCCACATGTTTTCTATTCTATAATAGCAGTGTAAATTGGAGTCTATGCCAGCTTTTTAGACTCTTCCACCATTTGAACTCATTTTATAGCTATTTTAAGAATTATTAGCTCTGCTTTCCCTATCACTCATGATAATTTAAAACTGATAAAATGCAATTGGTTCTTTCAAAGAAGAAACTCTTGATTTATAATAACATGTAATAAGAAAAGAATGCCGACCATCCACTTCATGTAAACTTTATATGAGGATGGTGAAGTTCAGCTTAACCCCAGCCAACCCCTGCTACATCCCTATAGACCACTGGAAGGGAAATTACAAGATTTTGTTATCTTCTTGTTTGATGTTACTTCCCTCTGTCCTTTTAAATGTCATATAAAAAGGACTTGTTCTCTTGGACTTATCATTCAGTTTGATCTCTTGCAACTAGATTCACTTGACCATTCAGGATATCTTAAAAAAAGAAAGGAAGAATCAAGAACAAACATGAAAGCACAATCTAGCTTAAAAGTAGTAACATTATTACCTGGAGAGCCATCTGAGCAGCTGACTCAGCATCCCCAAAGAAAAGCACCAAAGTACAGTGGGGCAAAATTGTCATGGTGAGCAGGTACCAGAGCAGTGTGACACAGTTACCCATCCCTAACTAAGTTCTAGTAACATAAGTGCTGGCATGAGGAAGAGAACAAGATCTTTGCTCCCAAGGTCACATAGAGAGGTGCCTTCTCTCCATGTGTTTCAAGACCATCCAACAAAATTGGAGCCCTGGTGCCAATGGAGTCGCTGCACATGACTAAGGTAGTCTTTCTCTCTACTTTAATTGAGATTCTAAAATCAGGCTCAGTGCTGGAGCTAAGACTCAACTGAAAGCTGGTATTTAACAATCCATGTGCTGCCTTAAGAGGCTACCTAGAGCAGAGGCTAGGCAGTGTTAAAGGAATAACGAAGGCATTTACTAAAAAGGCCGTCAAAGGATACCCCTTGGGCAGTCCAAGAACCCGGCCATGGCTGCACCCAAAATGGATGGCGGGTCCGAGTTTTCACACTTTTATAAGTTTTGGTCCATTCACATATTGGGGTTAGTTGTCCAATTACAGATTCAGGTTATGAAATCCCATCCTCACAGATTGCTCTCCTCAACTTGCTGTTGTTTACACTTTTTGGGCCTGAAACTGCAATGGTGTCCTTGGTTCTGGAAAAGGATTGTTTTGTCTAACTAAACTGTGGAGAGCTTGCTGACACTTTACATGAAGTTCACTATATACTAATGCAGAATCTTGAAAATATGAAAGCTAAAACTTAAGGCATCACCTGAAAAAAGTTTGCTGCATTAATTTTTCTTTCAAATGTACCATTATGATTTTCAGATTTAATATTTTGCCTGAAGTCATTGATGCTTATCAAGAGATCACTGAAGATCATTGAATGCTTTCAAATGGAATCACACTCGTTCTTCTGATTCTGAGAGATGGCAAAAACTCAACCCATTAAAGGGCTCACTTGTCTATCATGAGTAGCCTCAGAGGAAAGCAACTCTGGCAGAAGCACATACACTCAGCAATTTCCTTGGCAATTTTTTATAATAAAATGGCTATTTGAAACTACTTGGTTGAAATGTTAGACACAAGAGTGATGGAGATATTTTCTCAGATAGAGTGCACACATGAGACAGTCAAAGTAAGCTTGAAAGATTATTTAGTGCATACCAAATACCTGTGTGATATATTGTCCATGAATTTCTGGGAAATTAACCCTAAAAGGGTACAATAGAAATGGGGTGTTTTCAGAAAGAATTTTAAATTGAAGAGGTTGCTTCCTTAAGTATGCAAAAGGGAGTAAGACTGCTAAGCTGAAACCTAGTCAGCAAAAACATTTAAACATGTGCTTAAAATTAAGTCTGTTGTTGAACCAAGCTTTTAGAAGTAACCCAGAAGGAGGTGCATGAAACTTCAAAGGTCCAGAACTCTGCCTAGCAAACCAAAACCAGAGATGATTAAATGAGCCTCTGGAATGAGTTGTGTGACTCTCAGCTAATGCTCTACAGATTTCTGGTAAATTCCTATTTGTAGTGGTGCCCTGAATCTGCTATTTTGTCATAAAACCAAAGGGAACCCATCACTTAAAAACGGAATTATTTAGTGTTGATCAGACTTTCATACCCATTAAAAGCCATTATTGTACTTCAGGACTGCCAACCCATTCTCATTTTTGGACAACAAAAAAGGGACAAAACCCCCAAAAAAGAGCTTTAGCTAAATACATATTTAAAGGCAACTGGGAACATTTCCAAGACTAGGCAGGCGAGCACAGCTGCGGGCGGTGTCTAAGGAAAGCAGCACGCTGCAGTTCCAGCTCCGCGGGCTCAGCGCCCGTCACCGGAGCAGCGACAGCCTCGAACCTCCACGTACGCGCCCCGGAGCCGAGCAGAGCTCCGGGATCCGCCGGACTCAAACTGGGCGCCGGGGAGGCCCCAGCCGGACTTAGGGAGGCGGCTAAGGAGCCGCTCCGCAAACCCGCGCCTTGGTTTTCCTCGCCACTGCGGAGATAGGTGGGGGCTGCCGCTGCCACAAGCGACCCGCGCCGCCCCGAGAGGCGAGGACCGGAGGGAGCGGCAGCCGGGCAGGGAGCGGTCGCGGCCCCGGCAGTGCCCAACCCCGCTCCGCCGCCCACTCCGCGCCCGCGTACCTGCATCATTGTCACGGCTCTTCCCTCTTCTTGCGCCCCGCGGCCGCGGGGCGGGGGATGCGGCTTCCTCCCGCGGCACGCCAGGCTCGCCCGGCCGCCCATGGGGCGCTCCCTGCCGCTCCCCGCCTCCAGCACGGCCCCGCGCCTCTATCCCGGCCGCTCCTCACGCACTATCGGCAAGTCATGAGCCCTGCCGGTAGTGCGGGCTTCCCCGGCCCTTCTGAGTTCCCCCGGCCGCCACCAAGCTCGTCGGCTCTGCAAGCCCCTTCCCTCTTCGCTTCGCCTTTTGTTACCGGGCTCTAGAGCTGACCACAACGTGCCCCTCCGAGGCCAGGAGGACAAATCAGAGCGCCGCTGCGGAAAGCTCTGTCTCCAGCTGGACAAATTTAGCCTTCCCTACCCTGGTGGGAGGGTTTTTGGATCACTGAGTAATATGGATTCAATAACAACGAAACTAGTAACTTGCAAAACAGTCTGCTGCCAAGGGTGTGCTGCTTTCGTGCAGACGAAAAGCAAACTTCCCAACAGTCTGCCACTAAAGTAAGCTGATAGTACCCGAGTAACTTGAGACTGAAAAACGGGTAAAGTTGACACCAAGAATGACTTTGAAAACAGTTTCAGAAGGGGAGAACCTATAGGAATTTCCTGCTTCTTTGTGTAAGCTGCCTGCTTGTGGACATTAATTATTTCAATTTAGTTTTTAAGAGACTTACCTGCCTGTGAAAGGATGCTTACTGCTGAGGCAGAAAGGATAACCATGTGATGGAGGCAAGGCACTGTAAGCTTAGCGACAGAGATTATGTTTCTTTCTTTCTTTGCCAAAAAGTGTTTGCTGCCCTCTGCAATATTAGCAGAAATGTGCTATCATTTTACATGTTTTAATTCTTTAATCTCCAGTTTTAGAAAAGGCACAGCAACTTTACCCACACTGCTGAGAATCTGTAATTCCCACCAGAATCTAAGGCCATAACACTGGTTAACTCTTGCTACTATAATGAAGGGAATGTGGACAAAACCTTTTAGCTGTCTTCTCTTTGGGTTACGGAGTGCAACAAAGGAAAAGGTATAAACCAGTGCTTCCCTACCTCTGATGCCTCCTGAGAAGTTCAAGACACATTTATTTGCCTGTCATGCTGTAAAATATGCAGGGAAGTGATGAACTCCCTCCTCTGAACAACAGGGAGTTCATCACCTATTTCCAAATATTTGAATTGAAGTGTTCAAGCAGAGGCATTCTGAAATAGGTTTAGAGAACTAGATCAACCAGTTTTGTTTTTCCTCAAGTAATGCAAGAAATGAGAAATAATTTCTAAATATTTGTATTGGGATAGCATCTGGCATGCTATGATTTAGGGTAAAAAAATATGTCTTTTTTACAGAAAAATAATTTAGGAATGGGACTTAACATTACTGTTATTTATTTGTACCATTTGGGTGTCCTAATTGAGCACTTGGCTGCCATTATGCCAGGCACTCAACTTCAAGAGACTGAAGTTATTTTATTTCATAAAATGAGTTTATCCTGTGCATGAAGGAGTTCAGGTATACACATATACAAGTAGCACACTTGTATATTCTGGTCCTTTTGGTCATTCTGGTCAATTATAAGTAATTTCTGGACTATTAATTTAATTTCACTGCATAAATCTTGCTGTGCTTTTCCCCCTGCCCTCCATTTCCTGAACTCTGTGTTCAAAGACAAAATCAGTAAAGCAAAAGTAACAGAGCTGGGTGCATAGCCAGAGGCATCCCAGCTAACTATAGTACCCCTTCTTATATACCCTTCCTAATTGCATTGGTCAAATACATATTCATCAGCAATTATACATATTCGAACATTTCTTCAAACTAGTTTACATATTCCAGGAACTTCTTTGCATGACCCCTCCTCTAATCCTTTTTAGAGCACGTGCAGTAACCTTGGCTGTGGTTTTGAGGGTCGTTTGTCACTCCCCCACAACAGCCCCTGTTCCATGGTTTCAGCAGGTGACCGTTGTTAATAGTTGAAGTGACAGGAGCTGGGGTCCTTGTCATGCCCCTCATATGTTGTCTGACTATGCAGACAGATTAGTTACATCAGTTATTGCAAGTTAACCACAAGTACTCTAAATCAACACCAGCTACTTCAAAAATATGTCTGAGTTATTTTAATTATTGCCAAAAAATAAAAGCATTAGTTATTATTTCACAACTATAGCTACTTCTACAAAAATTAACATTATATTATAATGCACAACACATAGCATCAACTTCAATATTTACAAAAGCCAAATCTATAATATTTGCTTATCACAATATGTAACTATGTGAATGAAGGAGACTTTTATGAGCTAGTCAAAAGCAACATTGCCAACTAATGCTGCTCTGACTCATCCACTTTAGGGGGAGTTCATCTGGTCCTTGCTGGCTGATGCACAAATAAAAGGCAGGAGGAGGGGAGAACTTAAGTCAGTAGCGTTACTTTGACATTATAGGATAGTTATTGACACGTTTGAAATATTTGAAATTAAATAGCATAGATGTGGAAATGTCAATACCTTCCAGAAGACTTTTCACAATCCAACCTTAATGGGTTGACCATTTCCATTGCTTTAGTGCTTTGAGTCTCCTTTTAGTTACTGACATCTTCTAAATATGATTTGGTATAAATGAAAGGGTTTGCAGAGCTTAACTAAACAAGCCAATGTTTTATATGGCTCTGCTGCTTGTCTTGGTATTTTAAAAACAAACAACCAATATTTGTTTTCTCAAAACCAAAGTAGAATCAAGAATTAAAAGAGGATAGAGGGTCATACTATTGGTAAATAACAGAGGTTAGAGCTTTCTTTTTTATATTACCCCTTAGTGTATCAATTCTTCAAATGCAGATGGGCAGCTTGTCAGCTATGCAAGAATATATACTTTGTTCATAATTAGACTGGAATTTAATCTGTGAGTTCCAGAAGGTGGAGATCCCGTCCTTGACAAGTCAAGCATTCTCAACTTCCATTAATTGCTAATTCAGGGAACTCATTACAACAAACCTGATCTAGTGCAGTACCTGCAATGAAAAGGGTATACTTTTTAAGAAAGTGCTTTTATTTATAGGAGGGGCAGACAAGCATTGACCCATCATTATTCAAGTAAGCAGGAATGGAAGAGTTTACTTAAATATTCAGTCCCTCCTCCCCTCCTTCCCCCTCCTTTGTTAGCATCTAGTAAATATGGGTTTTAGTCTTTTCATAAGCAAAACCAAAGGGAGGTTGGGGAGGGACAAGGAGTATGGGGAAGAAGCAACAAAAAATGCATAGATATGTAATGATTTTGAAAGGAATGAGGGTTCTGCCTTTACAAACAAACAGTGGGTCTGCTAGTAAATAAAGGTAGATACTGAGAGGTAAAAGAAGCAATGGGAAAGATTCCACTGATTGATAAATAAAATGATAGATTTGTTTTTACAAACAAACTGTAGGTCTGCTGATAAATAAAACTGTATACTGAGAGATGAAACTGATGCCTGAAAGATAGGCTGGAAATAAATCCCCACAGACCGATGTCTTTACAGCAGGTATTTATTTATTGCAGTGCTGGTAGTGAGGAGGATATCCCCACCTAACTCACCCACCTTTGTCAAGTGCTGTGATGTATTTATGTACTACGTCACTACAACATCATCATATTTGCACCAAAACTAATTTACATAGTATGAGCTCATGGTTATAAAGAGTTCTTTTGCACTGTGCTTGCATCTCCCCAATTCAGGGCTCATCAGGGGTCTTTGATGAAGGCTTCCAAGGTCTTCTTCTGAACTTTTCAACTTTTTCTTTGGAGTATGCTCTGTTATAGTGTTCCTTGGTCTATCTGGTCTTAACCGGCCTAAATTCTTTGTTTTGTGGCTAATTGGCTTTGCACTTGCCGATTTTTCATTAGTCACTATAGTTATCTGTCTCTAAAGCTATCCACCTGGTGAATTTTTTCTTCTTTTTTTTTTTGTCTATTCAGCATTAGGCAACTCGTTAGCCATATACTAGCCATTACATTGTATAAAAAGTTATTTTTATCAGGTTATATAGGTATAAAAGTTATGATTCAGGTTATATAGGTATCAGCTTATATTTGTTACAGATGGCTAATGTGATGGTTTGCTCTCTTAATTGATGGATAAATATTACGTGTATGTTAAGAGAAGTTTCATTGATGTTATTGTGATTTATTGTTTAGACATCCTCTGTTCTCCCCTTCTCCCCTTGGTATTGTTGCCACTGGACAGCCTTGGTTGTGAAAGACTTGTGGAGGAAGAGCATGCACATGTCCACGCCCCTTGCATGGGAATGCAACTGCCCCTTCCAGTTGGGAATGGGGAAAGCTCGCTTCTGGGGAGGGGCACCATGACAACACCTGACCTCCAACCAAGTTACAAGAAATTCTCCACCAATGGACGGTGAAGAAGAGTTGATGGATAGACTCTGGGAGGGGCCAGTGTTATCTGATACAACACCAGGGGTATAAAAGGTGGAGCAGCCATTTTTGTGGATGAGCACATGGCAGACGGTCGTATGCTCCCGGCACCATGACTTTTTCCTTATTCAGTCCTTTGTTGTATTTGTTAAGGTTAAATAAACCCTTGAAAATTTTAAAGTGAGTAGTCATTTCTCACAAATTGATATCTAATAACTCAAGCTATATGAGCACCTCTTGACTTTGTCCTGTTATATTGGCACCAAATGGAACATGGGAAAACCCATAAATTCCATAAGGAATTCCACTAATTGACACAAGGAAAAGACAAAGGGGGGAGAGTTTATACATTAGAAGGCGGTCTTAGGTGTTTTGGGGAGTCTGTACCTCTCAAGTACCCCAACCAATGGGGAAACAGGGAGCGGGACATGCGCCGGGAAATTAGGATGAAAAAAAGGAGGCTTGGAGGCTTCGTCCTCCAAAAATTTGAGAGGCTCCTGGGGAAATGCTCCACGGCCTATCCCTTTAGTGGAATAAAGTAACCCTGTGACCCGGTTCCCCCCACTGACTCAGTCTTCTCACTGCCGACAGGTGTTGCAAAATTCACTCTGAAACAGTTTCTGATTAAAACGCAGTTTGTCAAGTTGCTACTGTTGCAAGCTCAGAAACTCACTGGAAACAACTGCCTCTGGCGGCCACGGAAAAACAACAAAAAAAATCAAAGCAGAACCTCTGCCTTGTGCAAAAGCCACCAAGCAAAAAAGATCTGCTTGGGCAGCTCTGACTTTTCCAAGGGATGCTGGCAGTCCACTGGCTCTTGCAGTTCTATTTCCAGGCGTGGTGCTGGGTTTTAAAGACACAATTTAAAGTAGCAATTTGGGGCACAGATATATGTGTTATACAGTAACATTTTGGGTTACCCAGAACATGACCACTAACACAGGCAAAGGTATATTAGCATCAAGTCTGCCATTAGCTTCCCAGGAAATGTACCAGTGTGAAGCCACTATTGAAACTATAGCCAGTTATTTGGTGGGAGAGAAATTAGTCAGGCAAGAGGGATATTTTCCCTATCGTGCCATTATTTTTACTGAGTGGAAGAAAAATTTTTTGTTTTCATGACACTGCATCTGTGTTTGAAGATCTGAAGAGAAAGATCACAGATGTTATTTGACATTCTTTCAAAGTTCCAGGAATTTTTAGCATTGTTGCAGAGGGAAGAGGAGAAGCCCCTACATTTTGCACATGTTGTCCAGGTTCTATTTGTTTGCTTTCTGTCCTTTAAATATTTAGCTTCACTCTGTTTGAAAGTTTATGACTGCCAAAGGCTGCCGTTAGTCTTAGCAGTATATGTTAACATGCTAATTTTTTTTCAATTATTCAGATTATCTGGATGTAACAAATATCATGTTTTTAGTAGAAAAATGACAGTCAGTTCTACTTGGACTGACAAAATTAAGTCTTAAATGAGGCAGATCAATCTGCACTAGTGTTCTGGTTTTGTCTGGGATAGAGTTGGTTTTCTTCTTAGTAGCTGTTACAGTGCTGTGTTTTGAATTCATATGAGAATAATGTTGATAATACTGTTTTTGTTGTTGCTCAGTAGTGCTTAGCCTGAGCCAAGGACTTCTCAGTGTCTCATGCTCTGTCAGTGAGCTGGTGCACAAGTAGTTGTGAGGTAGCACATGACATGCCATGACAGCTCACCCAGAATGGCCAGAAGGATATCCCAGACCATAGAATGTCATGCTCAGCATATTCCATGATCCTTTGCTTTATGCCCAAAATGCTGTTTCTTTAAGGTGTGGCCAGGGGTGGGGGGGCTTTGGGCTCTTTGGCAAGCTTTCTCAAAGCCTCACTCCCCAGGCATCCATATGGCACTGCTTTTGCTTGGTTTTTGTTAGCCCAGGCAAAAAAGTTTTTTCTCTTCCCTGGCCTTGGAGAAGCTGCAGCAGCAATCCTTCAGCAAGCTTTTGAGGCGAATTGGACAGTTTGTTAGTTCAAGACCAGAGAAATGTGGGCTGCAGGAGAGGGGTCATTTAGGATCAGCAGGAAAGGGACCAATGTTTCAGTCACAAACCTCAGGAAAGCTGAGCCAGGGAGAGAAAGCACACCAAGAGGCTCCAGCCCAGTTTATCTGCTGTGGAGAGGAGGTCAACACCAGAGAGTCACCAGAATCTGTCTGAGAATCTGTTGCCCAAATTCTTCATGAAGCTCCTGCTTGGGTTTTCTTTTCTCCCTGAGAGAGACCCCAACACCATCCTGTACTCATGTCATGAGCCAGTGTTTTCCCAAGCATTTTGGAGTTTTGTTCTGGTGTGTGTAGGGGTAAAGGTCTGACAGTTTAATACCTAGTATTTATTTACTTTTTTTTTCCCTTGTCTTGTGGGCATTAATAGATTGTTGGGATTTTTTTTTCCTTTACTCTAATCCATTAGTATTCATTTCCTATTGGTGGAAAGGGATTTTTGGAACCCTTTTAGAGAAGATGACTCATTCCAGAGTGTCTTCTAAATTTGTCTCTAAACTGAGACACTGGGGTTAAATCATGAAAGCCAGTTTTGAACAGAGCTCAGTGTTTTGTGAGAGTAATAATACATTGCATTTCATGCTTAGTGCTTTAAATGGCACAATTTAAGAGCCAAGCAAAACCAAGAAGGAATGTGCTCTTCTATAATACTTCACATTTTTCAGTCTGCACAAACAGTACTGCTTTTGGTAAGGAGTTTAGCGGTAACGTCCAGTTCTAAAGACCAAAGAATCTAAAGTATTCTCTTCCAGGGGAAGTGAAATACTACCTCAGCTGTGCAGTGCAGTAGGTTGACTCTCTGATACTGGTGTGATACACTGATATCAGTCACAAGCTCTGAGTCTGATACCTATGCAAGATCAGCACTGCTGTTAATATCTTCTGCAAAATATTTTTTCCTGAGGAGGAATATGAGCATGCAGAGTTGAGGGGAAAATAGGTGTATAAGGTTTAATATTTCCAGACTGAATTGCAGACTCAGTATAATAAATGCTAACATCACAGAATCACAGAGTGATTTGGATTGATAGGAATCTCTGGAGGCCATCTGGTCCAAACTCTTTCATCAAGCAGGATGCCTAGCGCCAGCTGCCCAGGATCACATCCAGAAAACATCTGAGTATCTGCAAGGATGGAGAGTCCAGCACCACTCTGGGTAATCTGTAACAGTTCTTGGTCACCTTCCCAGTAACATAGAGGTTCCTGATGTTCAGAGGGAACCTCCTGTGTTTCTTCTTCTGCCATTGCCTCTGGTCCTGCCAGTGGGCACCTCTGAAAAGAGCCTGTCTCTGTTGTCTTTGCAGTCACCCTTCAGATACTTCCATACATTGTTGAGATCCTTCCTAAGCCTTTCTTCTCCAGACTTCATAGTCCCAGTTCTCTCAGCCTTTTGTCATGGGAAGTATGTTTTCGTCCCTTAATCATCTTAGAGGCCCTTTGCTGGACTCTTCTGAGTGGCTCCACAAATCCCCTGTAGCAGATAACCCAGAACTAGGTCAAGCATTTCAGGTGTTGTACAAAGGAGAAGGAGCGCCTCTGTCAATACTTTGCTTAATGCAAACCAGGATACTGCTAGCCTTCTTTGCCACAAGGTGCATTGCCCATGACCAGCTTGGCGTCCATCAGAACTCCTGAGTCCTTTTCTGACAAGTTGCTTTCCAGCCGGGTAACCTCCAGCATACAGCGATGTGTGGAATTGCTCCTCACCCAGAGCAGGCCTTCGAACTTCTCTTTTCTGAACTTCCCAAGGTTTCTGTCTGCCCATTTCTTCAAGCTTGTGCTGGATGATAGCATACCCATCTGGCCCAATAGCCATTCCTTCCAACTTTGTGTCAGTAAAATCATTCTGCCCCAACGCAAAGATCACTATCAAAGATGTTGAACAGGATTCACCTGGTATTGACTCTTGGTATTTACACTGCTATTTTCCAGCCTCCAACTAGACTTTGCATTGTTCATCTCCACCCTCAGGGCCTGGCCATTCAGCCAGTTTTCAATCCACCTCCCCATCCAGCCCCTAAAGCACCTGTCTGAGGGTCTTTGAGGCTGTTACATGAGACAGTGTCAGAGACCTTACTGAGGCCTGGCAGACAGTAGGTACTGCTCTCCCCTCATTTACCAGACACATCGGTTCATTGTAGAATGCTATCAGGTTGGGGACTTCACTGTAGTGAAACATGCTGACTACTGCTGGGGAGTTTCTTGTCCTTCATGTGCCTTGAAATGGTTGCTGGGATGAAAATGTTTTCAAGTTTCACTTTCCTAGGGATCAAAGTGAGGCTAAATGCCCTGTAGCTCTCTGGGTCCTCCTTCTTGCCTGTCTTGGAGATAGGTATGACATTTTCTCTCCTACAGACTTGGGGCACTTCTGCCAGATTCTATAATTTAGCAAAGATAATTGAGAGTACCTTGCAATGATGTCTGTCAGCTACATTAGCAGTTGTGAGTGTTTTCCCTGAAGGCCCATGTATTTATCTCAACAAAAGTTACTATGAATTACACTCTTTTTCTGTGGTACCAGTAACATTTTATACCAATAGCAGTGAAGAGTTCTGAAATGGTGAGGTTGATACCCTGGCTAACCTAATCAGTTCTAGATCTGAATACAGTGTAAGTGAGAGAGGTGAAATAAAATAAACCTGAATCTCATCTTGAGACATATGAATGAAGTGTATATTTGTGCTATTTTTGGCTGGGGTAGAGGTAATTTGTTCATAGTAGCTAGTATGGGACTATGTTTTGGATGTGTGCTGAAATCATAACATAAAGATGTTTTTGTAATTGCTGAGCAATGCTTGCACAGCATCAAGGTTTCTTCTGCCTCACCAGTGAGTGCAGAAAGCACCAGAAGCTGGGAGAGGACATGGCTGAGATAGCTGACCCCAACTGACCAAAAGGATATTTAATGCCATATGATGTCACACTCAGCATAAAACCTTGGGGGAAGAAGAAGAAAGGGGGAATGGGGTATAATAGAATTTATCTTCCTAAGTAACCATTAGGTATGATGGAGCCCAGCTGTCCTGGAGATGGCTGAACATGTGCCTGTCTGTGTGTAGCAGTGAATGAATTCTTTGTTTGGCTTTGTTTGTGCATGTGGCTTTTGCTTTTCCTGTTTAACTGTCTTTATTTCAATCCACTCCCATGAGTTTTCTCGCTTTTCTGATTCTCTCCCCCATTGCACTTATGAGGGAGTTTGCAAATGACTCTGTGCGGCTTAGTTAAAGGCTGGGGCTAAACCACGATATTAGAACCAGAAATGGAAAGTTCCCTGACAAAAACATGGCCTTTACACTGTCAAAATTCCTCTGTTTCTCTAATAAGTGTCATTATTATTGAGACACTTTAAATGCTGTTCTGAACTTTGTTTTGAGAAAACCTGTGTGAACATAATTCCCATCAAGAACTAAGAACTGAATCTCCATGACTCACTTATCCAAGGTGTGTAACTACCCTGTCTCACAATCTGAGACCAGCATATACAAATAAACTAGCTCATGTGGATTGTTTTGGAGAAAGAACTGAACAAAATTAACATATCAAAAACTTAACAAGTTGACATATCAAAAATTTCACTCTGGCCATTCTCTTATCTCAATCTACTACCTGTGTTAACCTCTCCTTTTGACACCCTCACAATAAAGCCTAACCAAAAAAATTTCCCCTCAGAGATGCCAATGATAAAAGGCTTCAGAAAAGATGCAATTTAGTTCTGCTATTTAGCTGCAGGAACACCCAATTTCCTGCTCTGCCATCCAATTATGGGGAAAACATTGCTCTTTTACCCCAAGCCAAAAATGTGGGAGGTCAAGAAAGGACAGACAGATGTGGCAGACTTAACAGCTTCACTATGTCTGGGAAGCCTAATGAAAAGACATGTTTTATAATCCTAGTATATGTGCCTGAAAATATTAGAGAGAAAAGGGGGTTAGGCTAAACAGCTGAAATTGCTCCCATATAGTTATGTCCTTAACTCTCCCACCACAATTAAACTTCATCCTGGAAGAACATAAGCTAAGAGCATCGTCTTTCGTCAAAAGCCACCACAATAGAAAGAGAAAGGCAAACATCTGCATAAATGCAGATCTGAATGAGAATTGTCCAGGCTTTGTGTTTGTTCTTAAATCAGCTTAGCTATTGATGAAAAAGGGGAACATGTCTTTCAAACTCATTTTGTTACAGTGATGAAGACACTAGCCAAAACGCTGGTGGGACCTTGTAAAGAAAAGGAAGCTAAAAAAAAACCCCAAACATGCTATGTAACTATGCCGGATTTCCAAACACACAGCCATATAACAGGCAGTTAATGCCTGTGCAATTCCACTTTTTTTGGAACATGCTCTGGGGCCAATTTAATATTTTCCAGACCCATCCCCCTCCCATCTCTGCTTGCTAAAAAATAGCAGTGAAATACCAGGAAATGGTCCTCAGCTGCAGTAATGTTTTCATTTGTCCAGTGTCTGAGCTTTTGAACTGTTCTACAGCCCCTCTACCCCAGCCTTCTGATGCTTTGGTCATTCCAGAAGCAGGCAGATGACTTGAGCTTGACCTCTGCCAGAATTCTGCTACTCACAACCAAACTTATCTCTAAAGGATGCCTTCAGAAAAAAACCAGAACAACAATATATGCAAAGAGAAGCTTTGCAGAACTGAGGATAGTTTTTACAAGGTGCTTCCTCCAAATATCCAATAAACTTTCCCCTTTCAAGGCTGTCTCTGCACTCTTTGACATATTATCAAAACCACCCTTTCTTCTAAGCCTGTAATAAAAAAAACACTTTTCAAACACATTTGCTTATTTATATCAAATGACAATTAAAATCCTTTTTGATATGTTTATTCTGTTATTTTTAAAGAAAAAAATGTTTGATCCTACTCAATGCTGTTTAGATTTTATGGTCTCCCCCAGGTTTTTGAACAGTTGATAAGGTATGCAGATACAGTTAACCAGTACAGGTAATTGCATCTTGCATAATGAGCATAAATGCATAAGAGGAGGATAGATAGAAAAGTGAGATTTCAAAGTAAAACAAAAGTAGTTTTTGGAGTTTTAATGCAATTTGGGGTCTGAAGTATATTAACTATACAGTAGGCCTCAAACTGCAAATGCTTACACGTGGGCATAATGCTCCTCTTGGAAGTAGGCTCTAGTGTGAGCCATCTGGTAATTTAATTTGTGTGTGTATTTGTGTATATGTGTCTCCTGCAAAGCTGACAGGAGGCTCTCTGATATGGACAGTAGAAAAGCTGCCAAAAAAGGGGTGTGATTATCTGTGAAGGCAGAAACCTTAACCTTTGAAAGTCACTACTTCAGTTACTCTAAAGTATAGCATTACTCTGTGTTACTCTTCTCTGCTACCAATCCCTTCTCCAGAGTGACAAAATCATTCTTTATAGGTAAGTTAAATTTTAGGCAAAATAATTAAGGTTTTGAAAGACTTAAAGTTTTATTTCCCCTAGCTGGTCTAAGAGTTGTAGATTAATTTTGTTGAATTCTACTGCAATATGAGAAGAAATAGTTAGTTGCATAGTTAGTTCATACAAATACCTTAATGCATCTGTTTTTAGTCTGGCAAGCTTCACATTAGGGAGTTACATCCTGCATCCCTTGTTACCCCAAAAGCTCACTGAAATTTTACTGCAATGATGAATGTCCAGATTCTTAAAATGCTTAGGTAACTGAAAGTGCAAACACTGAGCAACATATGGAAGTGAGTTTGTGTTCGGTTGTCATCAAAGATAGATTGGGGTCAACTACCCAAGATTTATGTTCATTCCAATAGTTAATATTGATAATGTCTTTTCCTGCATGCCTGTATTTAAAGGAAAAAGAATTAAAGAAGGTAATAAAGCCTCTGCAGAAAACAGCCTTGCTGCATCTCTTCTCAAAATATCTTCTGGAAATGTCTTTGGAAAGTAGTATAACAACAACAATAAACAAAAAGATTAATTGCAAAGGATTAAAAAATGTATTTGAGTATTCTGTTTTCTTTTCAATAGTTGACAAATTCAGTTTTATTAGTAGCCATAAGTAGGCACTTGTAAAAATTGCACTACTAAGGAAGGTCTGGCCTTCTGGAAATTTGTCCACTTGTTAAGATGTCTAGTTTTAATTATGCCTAATTTTGGTTTGAACCTGAACAGTCTCATTTCCTTTTTGGTAAGCTGGCATAACACTGCAGTATCTTTCACATAGTATATGCAGTTAAGTTGAATTACTCGGTGTTTCTGCAACACTTTGAAAATTCCAAATGAAAAAAGTCTGTAAAAACAAGTATTACTTAGTCTTGCAAATCCATTAAGATGTATCCTTTTTGATCTGAAAGATGTTTATAAATCTGTGTGGCTCAAGTGAGGTGAAGAGAAGATGAGTGGAAGCAGGTTCAAAGGGTTTCTTTTTTGATAGTTTCTTATTCCTTAAGACCTCAGTCCTACCATTAATGTGTGTAAACATCAGTGTATATACTTATGAACTAAGTAACTTCTGTGAACACACCAAACAGAAGAGGATGCTAGCTAGCATACTGTTCAGCAGTGTAAAAAGGATTCTAGTTTGCATGGCTCACACCTTAGAAGGCTGAAAAACACTGCTTCTGCTATTTTCTGTGTCTGCAATTTCCATTTGGCTGGGGAGGGAACATTAGTTTTTAAGCACATACACAGCTGACGACAAAGGAGAAGGATAATGCATTTTGCATATCCCTAGTGCATGACAACAAGGATTAAATGAGTTTTAACAGTAGCAGTGTAATTGATGTCAGTTATTAGGAAAAATTTTCTACTGATAAAGATACCCTAGCCAGGACTAGATTGGCAAGCAAAGGGAGACTGGACTTTACTGAGAGTCTTCAGAAGCACATCATATCAACATCTGCCAGAAGCAGGACACAGACACTTCTGCTTGGAGACAGATGTTGACCTACAGAGAGGACCTGTGTCTTTACCACATTATTTTATACTGCAGATTCTACAAAATGTTCTTTCAGGGAGTACTAGAAAAATGGGAGACATATATATATACATACATACACATATATATCCTCCCCACAGAATTTTCTTGTCTTTTAAGGAGAATATAATCCAGCTCTCCCACTTTGGATCTGGACATAAAAAGACAATTTTGTTCTCCATAAAATGTAAGCTTGAGATGTGCCATTAGACTGTGAACATTTCCTAAGTCATCATAAGACAGGCTGGGCATCATTCATTATGTGGAGATTGTTTATGGTGTAGTTTGGCTGAACATTTCACTTAACTCTAGCTCCAAACTATTCAACCATAAAGCAGAAAGAAGGTGAATGTCCTGTGGACAGAACATTCACATGCTTCTATTAGAGTATATGAACTTGAATTTAACCCCACTGGAAAAGTAATACATTAGCCATGATATTTTTTTATCTCAGCACCTGTCTCACAATCTACTCTGAATATCCTTTAGCATTCAATGTACTCCTCTCTCTTGGTGGCTTTAGAACCAGAAAAAAGAATTTTGACTCATCAGTACAGAAAGTCCGTAGATAAAGTAGAATTGAACAATACATTGGGCATTTTGGAGCAACTAAGTAAAGAATGATACCGCACCTTGGCGTAGGAGAGGCAACCAGGAAGAGAACAACCCAAAAGAAGAGAAAATTACTTGCATGATCTTATCTTTCCTTCCTATCCATTTTGTTCTTTGTTGTGTGTGTGCTGAAGAAGCAAGGGGGAGACATCCGACTACCTGTGAAAAGCCACCACCGTATCTGTACAATAATGAACCTTTTATTGGAGGCCATACAATAACAATTTTGGCTGTTGTCTGTATTGTAATGCAAGAAAATAAGTCCTCTCCTGCTGTGTCTTCAGCTGAGGATAAATTAATTGCAGTGCAAAAGAGAAAAAGCAGACAGAAGAGATTTAAAGAACCTACCTGACACTTGAGATACACCTATATAAGATGTGAGAACTTATGGTTTATAAAAAAAACATGTTACCAGGTCTTCTATTGGAATGCAGTTCTCAGGAGGTCAAGGAAAAATTTTGTTTTTCAGATGCATGTACATTCAGGATCTATGGCAATACTGTCATCAACAAAATTTACTCACAGGCCTTTTGCTCTTCACAGAGAACTAAGATGCATGGCAATGTGCTCAAGACCACACACATGTAGTACCACCAGAGACATTTCTGTTCTTGCCTCCAGAATCAGAATGAACAAAAACAAGTTATAAAGAGTTCATGTGGTGAAGCATTGCAATTAATTCAGAAAGGAAAAATAGGTTAAATGATAGCAATTCACAAAAGAATGATACACTTTTGCAGGAATACCTTGAAGCAGAGTAAAAGAACCAGAATTTTGTTGTATTCTTCAGGCAAAACTAAAGCTGTCACTTTTTTCTTTTTAGTACACAGAAGCACAGATATCCCAAATGCTTAAATCTTAACCATATAAAGCTCTAATTATAAAGTACATACTGGTGTTTATCTGTATAAATGCTCTTCAATATCGCATCTCAAAGAAAGCAAGTAAAGAGTATGTACAATAATAGAAACAATGTGTGTAAGAGCAATGGTCATTAAACTATTTGAAAATTCATTTTCAAATAACTTGTACAAAGGGAGTTAAGACCAGGAGAGGCCCTTATGCTTATAAGCAGCTGTTCTTTATTTGCAAGAAACTGTAAAGACTTTTTAATGTCCTAAGCAAATTAGGAAGTAGTGAAGATTTAAATATTCAGAGCAATCTCCGTTCTTGCCTTTCTCCTCACATTTGAATTTTATTTTTTCCAAGTGAAACCATCAACCTTTCCTATCCTAAGTGGAAAATTCCTTAGGGTTCTCTGTCAGTGGGAACAAGATAACTAAGCTGTTCCACATTGCCATCTGAATGTTAGACCATTCAAGTGAACATCCTTCTGGGCATCCTCTGCACTCCAAGCTGGGTGTGGAAGTTACAGGAAAATAGGGAAGGGGGATGAAGATGTATTTCCACTACTTCACTGTAGAGAAGTCATCTTATGACTTCAATGGAAGTCAAGGGACTATGGTCATAGGAAATGGATGAAAGGCTTTCTTCTTCTTCTATATAAGGAGAAAAGAATCAACGTTCCCACAGGCAATATCGTATCAGAATTTGGCACAGCAAACAAAACACAGTCATGCTGGTTAAACATACCTCTGTACAGCTGGAAGTTTGGGGTTTTTTTATGCCTTTTTTTTTTTCAATTTTTGGGGTTGGGACAGAGGGGTAAGACAAGCCTGCATTTAAAAAGAGATTTTCATTGAATCCTCTTTAATGAGAAAACTACTAGGCACACACAACTGGTCTCAGCCCATTGAGCCAGCCTGTCCCTCAAACAGATCAACACTCCCATCCTACTAAGTGATGGTGCACTTGATCCCCTCTTCCAGATCACTGATAAAGATGTTGAAACAAAAAGTTTTAAATCTAACAGCAAAAAGGCTGTTCCTAATAACATTCCTAATAACAATTTTGAGTCAAAATTGAGAACAGATCGATCATTTATTTGCCATTCATCGCTATTTGGCAAATTAAGATATAACTTGCTGTCAATATTAAGCAAGTCTGGCCCCAATACTGAGTCCTGTGGAACATCACCTGTGACTGACCATCAGCTGAATGTAACTTCAATCACCACCACTTTAGGCTCAGCCATTCATCCAGGTTTTACACAGCAAAATCACATCTAAAAATTAGATATTTTTGTTACCTTCATTACTTCTATGAATCAGTCAATTTCTTGTTTTCAATAAATGCTTTGGGGTTTTAATATTTATTAAATAATATATCCCAACTTAATGATTTACCATTGGCAGAAAAATGCACTTATATGTGAGCTTTTAGCCCTCTAGACACTGGGACAGGTTAAAGTGTTTGCTTGCTTTTTTGTCAATGACAAATGCTAAGTGAAGTCAGTTATGCCAGCTCAGCTAAGCAGCAGTGCTTTGGTTCAACCTTCATATGTATGTCTCAATCTTATGTAAACTTATAGAAGGCAATATGTGCTTGACCTGGACAATGAAGGCTGCCAGAAAATGCATCTTAGAGTTTCTTAAGGAAAGAAGTTTGCTCCTAAAATATTCAAAACTATCTCCCGGCCTAGGAGGGAGCCAAGTAACAAAACAGCTGGAAGTTCCAGTTTTATTTTCACTCATGGCTAATGTAACAGGGCAAGGGCTATTACTAAATGAAACAGATCAGCCAAGATAGGTTTTTAACAGGAAATATAAACAAATAATTATATAAGTAGGGTGTATATAAGAATTCTCTCAGGAAGCTGTAAAGATCCCTGAAAACCAGAACAAAATACATCTATACTGGAGTCTCCAATCAGCTACTTATTCTGTGAAGGTGAGTTATTCTTTTTCTACCTGAAGAAAGGAAATTATAAGGGATACATTCATTCCCTCATTTTCAAATTAAATGTCTGAACTTCCGTTTAGGGGGTGTGTGTGTGTATATATTACCTGGACTAGACATTTGTACTTATGCAGAATAATTGCTTCCCTAGAAGTTGCCATCATCCCATACTAACATAATCCTTAGGTCTCACTGTGGAGCTGGGCTGTAGCTTCATTTTCCATGTGTTATGTTCACACAAGGTGGACAGTTCCTGCATCTTACAGTACACTATTGTGATGCCTTCTAATATTCTGATTTACTTTAAAAATCCATCTGTTTAATTGCAGTACCAAATTAAAAACTGGTTTAAAATATTTTATATATTTGTGTGTGCACAAAGGTTTAGAATCCAATGTTTATGGACAATTACTGCAACTTCTTTATATATAAATAAACAGCATCACACAGTGATCTTTCACTAGAACCCTCAAGTATTTTAAAGATCTAAGGAGAAAAGGGAAGAGATACTTTTATAAATTAGTGCAATTTATGTATTTGCATTGGGGTCTTTGGGTATAATACTGACTCTGAGCATCTGTGTAATTAATTATTTCCACAAGTTTGGTGCATTCTGCATTACTGTTGATGGCAGCACAATCTTACCCTTACATTCTTATGTTCAATATTCTGAATATGTTGATTTGTTCATTTGTTGAATTTATCTAATTAGTTGCTAATTATAGGCTTTTGTTAAAGAGTATCTCCTTGTATCACTGAAGGCCTGTGCATCAAGCTATATCTTTTCAGTAATTTGGTTTTCTGTTTAGAATTATTTGTCTTCTTTTACATAAACAAAAGGGCAAATACTGAAAAAAATGCCTAAAAATTACAGCTGAAAGTCATTCACTTGTCTACAGAAATAAATAATTTCAGGGAGGATTGTGTAAGTCCCATATAATCTGAATCTACTTTATAAACCAAACTAAAATTTTAAATGTTCTAAATTCTACACTAAATTGCAACCTGGCATTTAATATGAAGCCATAAATAGCTAATGTCAGGACTTGATGGGTTTTTCCAATCCTTTTGTCTTTAAAGAAGAATAAGACCACCCATCCAGACAGCAATTAAACACTTGAAAGAATAGTTGTAGTTTCTTTAGTACAAATAAATAGGAAGAACATTAAACTTAATTCAGAAAAGGATGATTAAATTACTAAAATGAGGCCTAAGATTCTAGACAATAAAACTGAAAGGGCTTAGGGCCAGGAACCTTACCCAAAAAAAATAGGTCATAAAACCACCACTGACTGCATTAAAAACAGGATCATGTTTCCAATCTTGCACAATTTAATTACTTTTATTAATGCCAGTAATGAAACAAAAATCTGATCAGAACTCCTAATTTCCTTCTTGTATGTTAATTAGAAACTAAGTCCATTTTCAGTTCTATATTTCATGGTATTTACCTTATTTTAATTGTTCTTGCACTGTAAACTAGGCAGTTTTTTTGAAACCTGTACTGTAAATCTCATAGAAGTTAGGGTTTAGCCAACCTGTAAGGGGTCAGATGGATCTAAACTTTTGCATCCCCTTTCCTATATTTTCTTAACAATGGCCTACAGAAAACAGGGTAAAACCAGGAATGGTTCTGTCTGTCTCATACTGGAAGAAATCATGTTCAGCAGCCATTTATGCTTCCCTGCCTTGAGTGCTTTCAGAATCACTTTGTCCACAGCTGGGAAACCAGAGCTGAGGAGAACTGTATTACAATTGCTGCCTTACAAGAGATGTGATGCAAGAAGAATTTTTTTAACTTCTTCAAGGCACAGGACTGTTTTTTAAAGCCCATCCCCACACTTAGGTGTTACAAATTCCCCTGAGAGACCTCAGTATCCTACCATATTAAGAACATGTTTTATATAGAGTAGGAATACAAGAAAGAGAGCAGGTCAGAAATTTTCTACTATATCATTTCCTGCTATAACAAATGTATTTCAGCTTTGCTAATTTTATCCAGTGCTATGTAGCTTAGAATAATGTATTCTAGCTCTAGAGTGGTTTGGCATAAAATGAAATATTTCTGCTTAGCAATTGTTTGATTTTATGCTGTATCAGCATTAAATTGTATTACTTCATGATGATGCATTGCCACACAGAATTGTGCTTCAGCAGACCACTGAATAATGATGTCCAGTAAAAATCTCCTATGAGCTGCAAGAATTCAGCTGTAGGTTCTTTCTCATCCAGCCAGTCTTACTGCTTGGATGTTTCTAAAAGGGAAGGTCATATCTAACTTGTCAGCCTTGTCCAAAATTATGTACTGATGTTTTTTTGTTTGGAAATGCATACTACAAAGCCAACTGAAAAGTCAAGGTTGCAAGGATATGCTATATCTTTAAACCAATATATTATTATTTTTTAAACTACATTTTTCTAATTGATGGTGTAGCAGCACTAATAAACTTCTTATAATAGAAATGTATGCTAAAACTTCTATACTTTAATCTATGTTTCATTTACAATAGTTTCAAGACTTTTTTTCAACAAATGTTTAATACTGCTCTACCTCTGATCCGGATGAAGTCAACTGGAGTTATTACTCCTGATTATCGAAAAGGCAGAGTTATGCCAACAATCAATGCATTTGACCACTCATCTGTTACCAAAAAAAAGTTGATTTTAATATTCAGTGTCTGAAGATTAGAAAGAGTTCAAAACATTGAATTATATAAATGGACCAGTTTGCTTCAAGTATACAAAGCGTTGGAAACATTGAATTATATAAATGGGTCAGTTTGCTTCAAGCAAAACTGGTTTTATTTTCTTCTTGCAATGCCAGCTAAATCCAGTCTTTTCTCTTTCCAAGTTATGCTCAGAAGGAAAATTAGTCCAGTCAGACAAAAATCCCTCGACAGTTAACTGAACTATGGTCAGCCACAATAGGAGAACAAGGGACGTAACAGCTGGGACTTCATAAACTTCTCAAAATTTGGTTGAGACTGTGACACTCTGTATTAAGACACATTATAGCATAACATGTAGGATCTTGCCAAACCAGAAAGAAACCCTACTTTTCCAGCATTTTCAGCTGTCCCATGAAACACCATGACTTTTATCTGCCTTAAATACTCCTCTAGTCTCAAATTGAATATCACTACTGCACCTTTCACTTTCCACTTTCCAGATGGAGAAGATGGCACAAAATTCACAGCAAAAAAATTGAACTATCTGTGAGTGAAAGTAAAGAAGTTGTTTAGAATAATCCTCTCAGCACCATAAGTGGTTTCTCTATGTTCTAAGCTGGTTTATTTTGCATTTAATAAACATATGGGCAGAGCTATCAAGAAAGTGGAAGAAATTTAAACACTAAAGGCAAGGCAGCAAAGCAGAAGTAGTGCTACAGTCTTTAAAGGGAATTTAACAGCTTTCATGTGTATTTTAGCCATTCAGCCGACTTAGGATGCAAGACTGAACATCTAGGGAAAGCCTTTGGTGTGCTCTACAGATGCACAGATTTCAGAAAACTTGCTTTGAACCAAATTACAACTTTGAACTTTTTACAAAGGTTCCTCAGCTTGCTCCAGTTGTTGAGCCACTGTTTCTCACTATTTGATGGGTCATTCAATAAAATTGTGCTTACAATGTATAATGGCTATTTCAGGCTATGAGATGCCATTTTGTACTAGGCATCAATGCTAAATATTCATTTGGAGAGAACCTTGTATGTCATGTCTTTACTAGAATTCATGTCTGTCCACTTAGAGAGAAATGGATGGACAATAAATCTTTTGACCAGTGTTACAGCCTGTTGTGGTTACAGGAGAAAGAGCACCAATATAGGTATAGTCAAACTATGTATTCTACACCCATTTACATTATTCCTTATGAACTGTTCATGGTGGGTTTTTTGCAACAGCTGCCCATGTACACCCCACCCCTCAGGTGGGCTGGGTGTTAAATGAGCTAAGGAAAAAGAGGCAACCCTATGAGGCAGGGTAATGTTTCTTTTTCTTCCCACTAATGACGCAGCCCTGATAACTCCCTCCAGGGAAGCAGAAGCACAGTCCCACCCATCCTGAGGGGTTCATCTCTGCTTATAGGCCATAATGAACTGAATAGGCACCAGCAGGATAGACCACTGCAACAACCATCAAGGACCCCAAAAATATCGCATGACTGATAGGACTACATCATCCCATTGTGAAACTCCCTGCCCTGTGGGAGGTACTGAACACTCCTGCCTGTATATAATCTGGGCACTTTGGGGCTTGGGAATGACCACCACTACTGGACATCCAGAGGAGGACCAGACCTTCCACAGGACCACCACTTTCAGCAAGACTGCACCCACTACTTCAATAGTACTCCAACCACCTCTTAATCAGACTGTGACCACCACCCTGACTAACAGGGACCAGGTTGTACTCTGACTTTGTGGTTTCAAGCCAATATTTCTGTGTTGTTGCATTTATTGTAATCTTTCCATCAAATTGTAACTCTGACTTGAAATCTCTTGCAAGGTATTTGTGTGAGGGTTAGTTTCTCCTACGGGCTTACTTTTAAACCAGCACAGAGCTGCACAGGAGTCAGTGAGACCTGGAGACTAATGAGATGGCCAAATGTTCAGCAGAACAACCTAAGATATCTAACAGTTAGGTTCAGATCAAGCTCTTCACCTTCTGTATGTATCTTATGACTAAGAAGGACAAGCAACTTGCCCTTAAAAAATGTTTCATAAAGCAGAACAGGGCACAGTGTCTCATCTTGTACTGTATGCAGTTTAGAGTATCATGAAATAAGGCAGGTCTCCTCTGAAGGGTTGTTCCCTTGTGTACACATGCGCATTAGAACAAATCAGTATGGCTTTCGGAGTTGTGAAAATTCTTCTCTATTTGAGTTCAAATACTATTTATACTTAAGGAGAGTTATTACTATTATTCAGTTATTCTACAAAAGGATAGATAACACTCATTTAAGCTGAAGCTTTGTAACAAAAAAATTAAAAGAGCAGTTGAAACCACTGAAATCTTTATTTCAATGATTTTAAGTGAAATTTTACCTTTTTATCAACTTTTCTTTGGGCTTAAGGGATGCTTTTTTGGCTTTGTGGTTTGGGGGTTTTGTTCTGCATATAAACAGCCCACTACTGATTTATATGGTTCCAACTCACCCAAATATTTTAAAGGAGTTTTAATTTCCTCGAGATACTGACATAATTTTGTCATGCACTTTAAATTAGGAGATAATTTACTTCTTTCAATGGCTTTTCTCCAGAAATCTCTGATCTGGTGCCTAACCATAGAGTCATAGAACATGGTAGAAGGGACCTTAAAGACCATCTAGTTCCAACTCCCATCTGCAAGTGTTCTTTTTAAGAACTACTGTTCTCATCAAAAGAAGTTTTGAAAAGAGCTGAAAGCCCAGTTTCACATTCCTTTTAAACACTGGACCTCTACACAGAGCCAGGATTGTACTCCTGGTAAACAGTAATACAATATCTGATGGTATCTAATGTCAAATTTTCCATTAATTATAGGTGCCTTTCTGTTTATTCCTCTGTCCCTGAGAGGTCTATTGGGCCTGTTCACTGGGTATATTATGATCATATTGATTTGATTGTGTTATAGGCTGTAGAGAGGAGACAGCAGAATTAGTAAAAAATTACAGTGTTTTCAACATTCAGAAGGAAATTAACCTTTTCAAAAGGTGATATGTCAGACCTGAAGGGAGAGAAGGAGGTGAAAGTCCGGAAAAAATCATTGCCTGCTCTTCCCTCAACAGCCTGGGTGCAATTATTTAATAAACCTCCAGAAGTAGCAGCTAAGACCAGGACAGGCAAACAGCAATGAATACACATCCCAAATAATTCTCATTGACTGTGATGTTATCTTATGATGTTATATCATAGGCTATGATATGGCAGAGTATATCAGCAAAGCAATCTTGGTTTGTGTCCTTGATTAAAAATAATCCATCTCTCAGGCAAAATGTGTCTCATATATGAAGTACACAAGCTTTCGTTCCACACTGCCGTGATTAGCCTGGGTAACATGGTGACCTGTGGGTTCTGTACCCAATACACAAATGTTTTAGACAGAATCGTTATTTTTTCACTTTCTGTCTCAGGCCCCTGAGTTGGACACCTTTAGTTGGACATCATATTTGTCTTGATTTAAGGCAATCTAAAAGGCAGACGCCCTAAAATGAGTTACCTCCCCTTAGAGTTTTAACCAAGCCCTTTCCACCAATTAGGCGAAATGAATACAAGTAAAAATGAAAAAAAAGTAACAGTTTAGTAACCAGCTAAACAGCAACAGGCTAAAAATAACAGTAAATAATCACTAGATACAAAATTGCTAAATAAAAAAACTCCCTGGGAACAAAGACAAGCAAAATGGCAGAGCACCCCCAAGATGACAGCTGCCACAGCTAACCAAATGGCGTGAAAGACCAAGGGAAAATGGCAATAACTCCAAGAGGGCAGTCTCCACATGAAACTGTGCTGTCTGGCAGACAAAAGGAAAAAGGTGATGGACAAACCCTCCTGGGAATGGAGGAGCTTACCCAGCAGTTCTAGCGGCAGACAGGAATTGCCAGCATGTTTGGGGTCACTGCCACCACCCTTCACTTCCTCCTGTCACCCGCAGGGCTTCACTAGTGCTGGTGCTCAGGTCCCTTCTCTGATGGGGCAAGGGAAGAACAGATTCTCCCCACCAACATGCAGTGGCCTGGCCTGGACAGGCCCTGGCTTTGAGCTGCTGACAGGTGTTGCAGATTTCACTCTGAAACACTTTTTGATTGTCAAATGCAGTTTCTCGAGTTGCTACTGTTGCTACTACAAAAGAAGACATAGAGAACCCTCCCCCTGTGCTGTCTCAGCTCTCCCAACAAGAGTGACAGGGAAAGGCAAAAGCCAAGAGAGCTCTGCTTGGGCAACTCCGACTTGTTAATGGGACAGCAGCAAACCCTTGTTCCCATTTCTGCTCATGGTGGCAGGCCTTGAAGAGGCAGTAAGAATTTTCAGCACAGATAGATATGGAATACAGTAACATTTTGGTTTACCCAGGACAGCTGTTCTGATACACACACAAGATATGTATATAGGATATCATATATCATTTCTCATACTAGATGTATTTTCATCTGTACCTAACACTGGAGAAGCTTACACGTGCTTATTCAATTGTTTGAGATCCTACCACAAGTTTTAAAACATGCTGCAGCCTGGCGATTTAGCTGATACTTACACAGAAAGCCAGACTTAATCAATCACATGATGTTGCTTAGACAGCATCGTCTCAAAAACTTCACAGTAGGCTTCTTCATGTGTAGAGTTTTTGGCTTTGTGGATTTGCCTTTCATAGGAAATGTTTTATTTTATTATAAAATTAAATAGAGCAATAGTCTACTGTTAAACAATTAATCCAAAGTCGTTCCCACATGGCCCAGATTTACTGAGCAATGAATGTTGTAAATATTAACAGAAGTATCTCAATGTGCAACATAAGCTAGATTTTCAGATCCTTTGGAGAAATCCAATGTGTCACTGTTTCTACAGGGAAATCAGTGCAAGAGTTTTTTCATCTGACCAACCACACACAGTGAAGGAATTTATATAGAAATGTTGTTTAGCACTATGTTTTAAATGTTAACTGATCTCAGTAAATAACAGGATTTTCTTAAGACTATTAGAGCACTAAACCTCATAGGTTCTTCTCAGGATGCTTTCATTTTAACTCAGTTTTTCTCAATTCTGGACATTCTATATTATTAGTTATTGGCTTTGCAAAAAAAACCAAATTATCAGTGGCATCTCACTTGCAGGAAAAAAAAAAAAAAAGGAAAAGTGTTTCTGCTAATGTCATAATGTCAATCATTTATTGTTGAGGAACCTAACCATTTGGCAAAGAGGTTGCTCTTCCCATTCACCTGTGACCATCCTCCTCTGGGTGTCTGACATTAATGGTAGCTTGCATTGTCTCTCTGAAAAGGCAGACAGCATCTTCACAACAAGAGAAATTTCATCTCTGTCTGCCCAAGTAATCACTCTCAACACAATGAACCATCTCTTAGAGCAGACTAGACTAAGCAGAAATAACATGTATAACTTAGCAAGGCCCATCTACATACATCAGTTGTACATAAATCCAACATGCTCCTGACCCCAAAGATTCTATAGTTGAGTACAAGAAGAAAAACATATTTTGTAAAGAAAAAATTAAGTTCCTCAAAGTAATAAATTTTATTTATTTGGATTGAACTTTCTGAAAGAGCACTGTGAAGATATTTGGCAGTAAAAACCACAGACCTCTGCCAAATACATGAAGCGTGACTGAAAAGTAAAAGCCTACAGAAAGCAACAGAAATCAAAATATGAAGGGTAGTACACAGAAAAGATTAGGGCTCAAGAAGAAATCTAAGGAGAAAAAAAGTGGGTTTGTTAGATTAATATTACATTTGTACTATTTTTACAACATGGCTTTGTAAAAAGAAAGTGGTATTTAACCACATCAGAAACAAGAAAGGATATAATGGTGACATCCAATAGAGAAATAGGTCAATTGTGGACAAGCAAGAACTGAGCAAAAACCTAGTTCTGGGATACACAGAAATTACTGTGCTCTCTCTGGGTCCTTTGTGAGCAGTGTCATACCATCCCCGACATTGGCAAGAGCTTTTACTAAGCAGCTTGGCAGTCTCGGCAGCATCACAATTAACACTTTCCCCTGTCTGTGGAAATACCACATTTTTTACTTATTGGATAGTGTTGCAGGTTAGGATTTTTACTTTTTTTTCCTTTCCCTTTGGGAATTTTTTCTCATTTGTTGCCCAAGAGATGACAGCAAGGATACTTAAAAGATAAAAAAGAAGTGGCCAAGATGGGAGGAAGGACTGCAACTGGCTGCAGCCTCTTGGCTGGGGGGTTTTCTCTTGGGAAGTGCAGAGGTACCACAAGGTTTTAGCTGCAGGGGTCAGGGGCTGGGCTCAGCTGGGCCCTCTCTCTTGCTCTCTGGACCGGAGCTAAGACAGGCTGCTGCTGCTGCAGGAAGAATTCGCTGCCACTGTAGATTTCTGCCCCACACTGCTTTTCTCCTTACCATGGGTGAGCCTTTGCCCATAGCAGCAGCCATTGAACTGGGACCTTTTCAGCACCCGATCTCACTGGGAAGGACCCTCACCCTCTGCTCGGGTGCCACAGGGAAAAAC